>PNEQ01007869.1:0-25586 GCA_003012365.1 Medauroidea extradentata
CCTGTTCAGCGTGGCTGTCTTTTGTAAACATTAAGGCTATTACTGTTAGTTAGGTAGTATAGTTTATTGCTATTAATTTTTATTTTATTTTCTTTTAATTTTAATCTCTAAAATAAGTGTTGTATGTACCTAATATTGGTTCAGTGTAAGAGAAGGCATGTATGCCTTAACTGCGCCTAATAAAGACGATTTTATTATTTTTATTATTATTATATTTAAGGATGCATGAAAACAGTTCCAAGTTCAAAATATTTCTTTTTTAATTTTTTCAACCCCCTAAAATGGTGTAAGTGATGAACTGACTGTATCACCCGATGCACGTTTCGATGCTGTACAATATGAAAAAATTTTAATATCAAAGTTACAAAGTGAAAATTTTAGGAATTTTTGGCAACAGCGCTTGCCGAAACAAGGACAGTGCTTGTGGCAGTTACCATGCATTGGAAAGAGAGAGCATTATGTCCATGGTAACCCTGTACTGCAATCTAAGGGCCGTATCTATGAACGGCTTTCGAATGACAACCAACTGCTCACCAATGCTTTCTCTATGGGGATAGCAGTTGATTGTCATTCGAAAGTGGTTTATAATATCGGCCCTAAGTGTGAGATGCTCTATATAATGTAAACTTTCAGAATGAATCGGATAGGCATTTTCTCCTTATTTTATTGACCTTATATAAGTTACAATATATTATTTTGTCGCCACAAGTTTAGTATAGTTTCACAATGATTTTAAAGAATTTTCTGGAAAATTTGGGGGAAAAACAGTTTTTTTCCTGTTTTTTTTTTTTTTCCTTTCACTAATTTTTCTGGAAATTTTAGAACCCTAGTGCTGACCAAATTCTCTTAACTCAATTCTTAACAGTTTATCACTAACGTAACACTGCATTCATATACACCACTGCAGGAAGCCAGCACCATTTTCCTTTGTATTCTCACTTACATGTGTCCTGTTGGTGTACACCACACCAGATGCAGCCAATTGACTTTGCAGTGTTTGTTGCTGGTAAGTTTTCAGCCAGTGATGTCCCTGCTGGTAGTCTAGTTTCTTTAACATGATTATGACGTCTGATCCCGTATTTTCAGCAAAAACAGCCAATGCCTGTAGACTTACTCTATAACTTAGTGTTGTGGTTCGTATCTTGATGGCTATTATTACAACGTTTTGTGATATGATAATCATTTAATAAGCATAATTCTTTGTGCATATTCCATTGTTAAATGGGTACAAAATAATAATAATAATAAAATTGTATTGTCATTAAGCCAACAAGCAATAGATAAGGTCAAACATAATAAGAGAGACAAACAATTTATATGAAGTGACAATTGTTCTATAATACAATATTATAACTAATGAACTTAACCATTCATACAACCTTTTTTTAAAAATTTTTAATGGTAAGTTTTGGAAACATATTGACGGTCTATTAAACAATTTGAGCCCAATTATATTAAAACTATTTAAAGATTTGGATATTCTCTGGAATGGAGTGATTGTTAAATCTGGTGTTTTGTGTATGCATGTTATTTCTGTGTTGCAATTCAGGAAGCTTAATTTTAATATATACTAAAACAGTAGATATAAAGATTGATAACATTTAGTATTCTATGCTGTGCAAAGGCATACAATGTTCTGTGAAAGAAGATCCAGTTATTACTCTGCCTGCCTTTTTTTTTTTTGTAATAATGAAACCTTGTTAGTATGACTAGGACTGCCCCATAGTAAAATTCCAATACTTCGAAAAAATGCATAGTATGCTACTTTCAAGTAATTATCCGAAACACAGCACTTTAAACTTTTTAATAAATATATTACCCTAAATAGCTTAGAACTATTATAATTAACATGTCTGTCCCAAGTTAAATTGCCATCAATATATACACCAAGGAATTTTGCACAGGATTGAGTCGATTCATAGAGTGAATTACCCGTATAATTTAAGACTAAAGTATAGGGTTTGAGTTTTATTGTTAAGTACAAATCCATTTGCACTGAATGAATTAAAAGCATCCCGTAATGTGTGGTCAGTCTAGATTTTAAGACTCATAAAATTTTCACCAACATTGGTAAATGTTGTATCATCTGCATATAGGATAGAATGTGTACCTACATGATTAGGAAGATCATTTATCATGATAATAAACAAATAATACTGTTGCTCTGGATATTATTTGTTAGTTAAGGATGGAAGACTTGGTAATAATTTAAATAATAATTCTATGTAAAATGTCTGGCTTATTTATTAAGGGAGAACACTTGGTATTCATTATGTTATGGAAATTTCTTGTTAAAATTAATTCTGAAAAGCGGAATAATAGTTCAAACCAATATATTGTTGCATGCTGTGCCTCTGAGGGCCGGGTGATTGGATGGAAGCTGTGTCGAAACACTTTATGGACTAGTCCATGATTCACAAGCCGGAAGGCTATGTGGTGGTAGTCACACAGAGCTACGTCATAGAGACCTGTGTCAACTGCGCTTTAACCCTACGAGTCTCAAGTCATGTTCGCAGCATGACTTAATGTCTATATTTAGACCCCTGTAATTTGGTGAATCCCCGGAGTTTTACGGAAGTATATAAGCCCGGAATCGACAGATTTGAGGAGAGTTCGCTATTGGTCGTGCTAGAGGAAGGTGCTATGCCTGTGGAGAGAGACTGGTGAAGACATCTTAGTGACGTCAGAGTCTAATGTGAGGCTACAGGCACATGCCTTCGAAGCAGTATTGGGTGGAACAGGAGGACTACTGCTGCGGGATGGCGGACAACAAGGAGGTGCGCGACTGGAGTCGAACCGTAGACCTCAAGAGTGAAGACGGTGGTGCACTCGGTGTGCTGCGCAGCACATGGTGAGCCATCACCACTTGGGACTGTTAAGATTGTACATTATTACTATTTGAAAGACTGTTGATAGGATATATGACTGAATTTTTACTGTGCTTTGTAGTATTCAATTGATGGTATACATTTCTGTTGTGCTTAAATTGTCGAAGTTAAATAACGTTTCTGTGGTACAGTAGTAATTGTGTGCATAATTAAAAGTGTTGTGGAAGTTACAGTTGATTGTTGTTTTGTGTATTTTCGTAAGCTTTGTGACCTAGTAAAATCCATAACTTGTCAACTCTTTTATTTATAATTATAAAACCTCTTATCCTAAAGAGCTCAGAATTGCCCACTTTTAAGTTTTTGCTAAACTAGTAACAATATCTATATACTGGATGAATTTCCCAACCTTCCTTATTGTCTAGAAACGTGAACAATTAAAATTATGTTTTTTAAATGTGATTTTTTAAATAGGCCCTGCAAATATCCGTAGTCAGATAGTCAAAAATATGATATTCCTTGATTCAATAGTCAGAAGCCCTTATTTGGATATTAAACAAAACTAGGCAAAAGATTTGCAGTATAATTTCAAGACATCTATAATATGTGAAATAGGCCTAACTGTTAGAGAATCTTCGTTAACTTTTATTTATTGTACTGTATTAAAAACAGTAAAATAGGGGTGAGGGGACAAAACTAGGGCAAATATCTAGTATTGCTACTCATCGTATACCAGCCAAACTATTTATTTGTAAAGGCATAGTTTACTGTTGAAAACTGTTTATAGAGACGTTAGGAGATTGTAGTTTCCTAACTTTGAAATTTTACTTTTTCTATAAGTTGGTTTAGGTTAGTTTTGATTTGGTTAGGTTTTTTATAATCAAACTAGCAGTCCCCTGCGGCTTTGCTCGCAAGTATTATTCGTACCTGATAATAATTTCTTTAATTGGAAAACCTCTTTGTTCACAAGATTGGTACGTCAGTCATAAAGTGTTAGAATGGCCAAGTGGTTAGTTGAACTAACTCAGCAGCAGGATAAGTAGCTGTAGCTGTCTACGCGGGAAGCAGTTGTGAGGCGGCCGCCTAGCTGGCGCTCTTAACTGCATGCAGCGTGTTCGGAGTTACGATTTTTCTCGGAGACCAGTAAACATGTGTCCACAATGCTTATCTACGAAAAGAAAACACACATCATACTACTTGTGAATGAGACTTTCAAGACACCACGTACATTGGAAGTATTATTTTAAAGCACTCGAACTTGGCTAAAAACTGCTTTCCCACATGATTGTTTCTCAAGATATATGTAACGAATTTGTTTGAAATTGAGATCTACAAGTACATTGGACATTACTACAGTGACGAGTTCTATAGGGTCGCCATTTTAAGTAACTCAGGAATAACGTAACGGGGGGAACACTGCGCGCACGTTTATGACTGAGCGTATAGGTGATATCACAATACATGTGCCGGCCGACATTGCTCGTAGCGCCTCATCAATTTTCATCTCACACACAAACATACCCTTCACCAGGTGGCAGCATTAAGTTTGACTCTGCCACTAACAGTGACTTCACCTGGGCCTTATTCAAAGCCTTCAAATTTGATGTTGTAGGGTAATTACAGACACCTAAAGGTAAGTGTTAATCAAATGAAAAATGTCTGATTTACCCAGTGCACAACCATTGGTGACGGTGCCCTCGATTACATATTTTCAAAATATTCGCTTGAAGTTTATTGCCATAAGAAAATTTTGGTGGGAAAAGGTTTCGCGGAAACATATTTGGTGCCCCAATCTTGAGATTAGTAAAATGATACGTGTGAGCTGATGTTGTGGAGGAACCTAAATGAAAAGTGAACTTCATAATCCATTTTACCCCTTTTAAACGAGTACATGTAAATTGCACTAATTCAGTCTGCTTGTAGTTTTTGTGTGTCAGAATTGAATGTTCGCTCATAGCATTTAACGGAATTCCAGCCCAGAACCTCCCGGAATGTAGACCAGAACGTCGAAATAATTCATGAAGATAAAATTTAATTTTAAAAGTAAAGTATTTGTGTCCAGGGCTCATAAAGATATTACAACATCCCGTCTCGATTGGTTACTGTGGAGTGAAATTCAGCATAAGTTATTTCTTGCTGCTCGTACTTGCTTTTCGAACCGTCTGCCTGGAAAGTTTACAAACTTAGTTTTATTCTTAAACACTTGCAAAAGCATCACTCCGACGCGAACAACACCTCAATATCTCTACTGGTTATATAGCTATCATGGGTTATAGAAAACAAATGTTGTGCTTTTCACTCTTTCGGGTGTAAAATTTTGAAATGTTTTAAAACTGTTTTGCGATCATTTCTATAGTAATCATCCTAAAGCAAAAATTAACTGTATATCTTGATGGGTTCGATAGAATTGAGGATTTATCTAAAACACATTCAAGGTCTTATCATCTCTTAAGAGAGTGAATTTCGAAAATTCCTTTAATTAAGTTTTAGAATAATTTATTGGCGTCTCGTGAATGTGAAAAACACGATAATTGCTCGTTGAGCTCAAGATATATCAACATTTCACCACTTTTCACCCCTTTTCACCTCCTTAGGTGGGTAATTTCAAAATTCATGAAATCACTTTTTAAGTAAGCTTCAATCTTAAACAAAAATCATGCCACTAAATAAAAATCAATAGGATTGATACATATAGATTGTGAATCAAAAACTCATTTTACCCTTTATTTTACCTCTTTGGGGCCGAATTCGGAAAATATATTTTAATGGTATTTGGGATATTTACAAAAACATCAATCTAAAGCAATATCTCGATTGGTTCGATAGGTATGGAGGAATAGTTGAAAACATATTTCACATATTTTAACCTCCTTAATTAAATAATTTTGAAACATCTTGGAGTGCTGTCATAGACATTTGTATACGTAACGATTTGAAGTAAAAATTACGACGATAGTCAATTGTGTTCCAGTGATATAGACAATTCTTAAAAAACACATTTTGCCCGTTTTTACTGCTTGGGGGTCGAATTTCAAAAAATCCTAAAACGTCTGTTTGGGCATTTATGTAAGCAACATTTTGAAGTGAATACCAACTCTCTAGCCCAAAGGATTCTACAGATATCGATAGTTAATCGGAAACACATTTAAGGTCTTTTCACCTTCTTAAATGTTGAACTTCGAAAAATCCTTAAATTGGCTAATATGCATTTTTGTGTGTGACTAAAGTAAAGATCACGATAATAGGCCGTCTGGTTCGAGCTTTATCAAATTCTCTTCGGAAATAGATTTCACCCCATTAGAGATAGAATTTCGAAAAATCCCTTCTTAGTGTTCCCCTACGACCTGACTGGAAACCACACAAAAAAATTTCATGATTCTAGGTCCAGTGGTTTGGGCTGCAGTTTGATGTGTCTGTCAATCAGTAAGTCAGTCAGTGTTCTCTTTTATATACAGAGATTAAAATTTTTCTTTAGGTAAGGTTATATTATCTAACCTTATCTGAGATGACCCATACTAAGTGTACCTAACAAAAAATGGAAAACTTAATGGTAAAACAACCAACAGTAAGCTAACTTAACCTAACCTAATGAAAAAGGTAAATTTCGAAGTTAGTACACTACAGTTTTCTTTACGTACAACTGGTACTTCTAACGTCTACAGAAACATTTTTCATTAGTAAAGTATGCCTTTAAAATCAATTATTCTGCCAAAATAGTGATTCTAGACATTTATCTTTATTTAAAATACATCATTTTTGGATCATAATATGTCTTAATTCAAATTTTACAAACATTTTTTCACTGTTCAGTTGAGGGTAATACAATTACTTTTGTATTTCTTGATTCGATACCCCTTTTAAGTATTTCCAAAACAAGTTTTTTCACTAATGTTGTATCCATGGTGTTATGCAACCTGTTTTAGAGCTATCAAACCAAACTAAATTCAAAACAAATTTATATTGCACAATACAATGTTTAAGAAATAAACTTGCTTTCTGCACTTGTACTAGGTCACAGATTCTTCTTGGAAACAGCACGTGCAGTCACAAAAACATCCATTGCTCAGCAAAGATGACACTGCCAGGGTCGCCAACTGATGTATGTGAAAACGCGGAGTTCATAGATAATACTGCGTTTTAGAGAAAATAAATATTTTCAGGGAATATTTTTTCTGTCATTCTTAAAGTTGGCCTATAGAATCCCGGGTTACTAATACACACGGTGTTTTCTCCCGTACTTTGTCAAAATAATATGAAAAGCAACCTATAAAACTATATGTCATAAATTCATAGCCAGTCGCCCCTACTTGATAAGCTTAACTTTTAGTGTATTTGCACTAATATGCCACTATTTTCACGTTATTTTTTGTAATTGTAGAGTTTATGTCTTTAGAAAAATACTACTTTTTATTATTAATGATTGTACGACCTTATTTTTTTGGTTCGACGTTGCATTACCCCAGCAAAAAACGGGGAACTTAAATGTTTACAGAATTAATTAAATTATTTATGTTCGCCTATCTACACACACTAATAACCAGGTTCAACTGTTACATAAAAGTTGTTAAATTGTTTCTATTGGGTCTTTGTTAGATTTGTACTCAGTAAACCAGAAGAAGTTGTTTGTAAATGGACATATCCTTGCAAACCCAAAACAAGCTTATCATAATACTCGTAATTACGTTACATTTCGGCAAGCATTACAAGTGTTCCAATTTTTGAAATAATAATTCTAGATTTATTAAGTTACCATTGACAAACAAGAGAACTTGACGCCGTGTCTGGTGAGAGTGAGGTAGGAACGGTGCTGCGTTGGAATGCTCTGGGCGCCACCCGGTTAAGCGTGTAGCCGGGAACACGAGGCTCGATGGGTCGTGGTCTGTTCATGCTGGCGTGGCCCTCTCTCTCCTGGCAAGTCGAAACAGCTGCGTATCAGGAAAAGCAGGGAGGACCTGGAGAAAACTACACCTTACATGGACACTTATGGGGCGGTCCATACTCCCATATCCTAGGGCCTTAAGCGAGCCAGTTCCAAATGGCAAAACAAAGTAAAACACTGGGCCGGATAGTTGCACACGCGCGTTACGTTTCTCGGTGGACGAATCAGAGTCCCGAAGTGCACCACGTCTCTCTCGTTCTGTCCATCATGGCAGCTGCTTCCAGACTGCCTTCTTCATGCACTGGTAGAGGGAGGGGGCGGCGAAGCCATCTGTCCTGCACTGGCAGATGGCCGGGATGGCAGGTGTCGCACGTCGGTGTCAAGTTCACACATGCCCTGCCGCTGTCACTGATCCGTCACACACACTCAAGTACCATACATCTGCCACTGACACACTCTGCGAACACCTGCCGCGACCAGGTGCAACTCCACCTGGCCTGTGGCCTGGTACGATGACAAACTAATATTTAATAAGTAAAATATGTATCTGTTTAGATAGTAACTCTTGAGCAATAATGATGGAGAAATGTGTGTAATATTAAATTGTATAAGTGATTTTAAGGGTAAAAACAGAAAGCATGTTTGTAACAATACTGACTTCAAAAATTGCATTTACTGGTAGCATTGTTTTATGTCCTGTTAATATGTTAAACCTCTGTATTGCGCTGCCAGTACGTGATAGAATTTTTATATGTTCAAGATGGTGAGGTATTCTGTTAATATCCTACAACCCAATTTTCCTGAACTGACAAGATTGATGTTGAATTTTGCTCTATTAGTGTTTGCTTTTAAATATATATCTTAAGACATTTATTCATTTGATTGTATATTGTAAACATGACTTGTCAGATATCTTCGTGCAAAAATGTATTCAAATAAAGATCAAAGGATTCAATAAATCTAAATCTTAATTTCTTATTTGTGTTGGTATTTTCACAATGAGTTTTCTAATTCTATCTAATCAGACCTAGACATATTAAGGGGATTGATCTGTGTCACATCGGTTTTGTGGTTTTTCTTATAAATCAGGGAATAGACACATTGTTTTACTTTTTTCACGCTGACAAGGCATAGTTTGTTTCATTTTTTTTTTTTTTTTTGGAATCCATATGGCATTGTTTCTGTTAATTTTGTGGCCTCTGTAGTCGCTAGCGTAAATAAAGCAATTTTTCCTTTTCAGCCGTTTCCTGTTGCAAAATAATGAATATATTATGGTTCCAGTAGTTACAGAAAATCGATTAAGTTTGTTTCTATGCCCTGTTATGACAAAAATTTTTATACATCGACTGAAACAGAAGTTATCTAGAAGAAACAGATAAATCCAAGGTGGTAGGGATCAGTACCCCTTTAGTCAAGTAGAAAATTAACAAATTCTAATATTCTTGTGTTTATCAAGATTGTATGTGTAAATTAACTACAGCTGAAAACATTTTTGTACAGTTTGACTTTAGTGTCCTTTTTTTGTGTCAGTTTGTGAGATTTACCTTGTTTATTTGCATTTCTGTTGCAGATTTTTTAATACCTATTGAGACATGGTTAAGCTTTTTGCTCTAAACGTTTTGTACAAAGGACCAAACAGTGCAATTTGGTTGAAGACTGCGTACGACCTCACGTCTTTCAATTTTTTCCAAAGAACCAGTGTCCAGGAGTTCATGGCGTTTGTCAGCAAAACTATAGTGGAGAGGACGCAGACAGCTGCTCGGCAGTCTGTGAAAGAAGGAGGTTAGAGTTAAGCTTTAATATAATCAAAACTGATAATGTATCTAGTCAGGAATACAGCCAGGAGGGCGTCAATGGAGTCCAAACCCCTTACCTGTTAAGTTAAACTGCCCAGATATCACAATTTTGCTTTGAAATTCAAATTTTTACTTGGGCATGGCTCCCAACTCACTCTTTTTGGGGGAAGGGGGGTTGCTGTTATTTTGATAACATTCTCAAATTCGGGGATCCTCCCCCTGCTTCACCTAACAAATCCTGGCTACAGCCCTGGGTTCTCATTCAGAACGTGAACAAGATTTCAAACCCAGGAAAACTGGGTGTTCTTCGGAGAAAAATGTTTCCAAGGAAATACAGTACATAACCATTACCACGCTTCAAAATGTACAGAGCATGTTTACATGCCAGAGGTTTCGATACAATTCTCAGTTGGAGTTTCAACTTTATCCTTGTAGGCTTAACTTTAAATATTCCTAGTTTCGAAGTAACATGTGTGTACCAATAAGTACATGTATAATACAAATTGACGCCGTGTCCGGTGAGAGTGAGGTAGGAACGGAGCTGCGCCGGAATTCACTGGGTGCCACCCGGTTAAGCATGTAGCCGGCAACACGAGGCTCGATGGGTCGTGGTCTGTTCGTGCCAGCGTGCCCCTCTCTCACCTGGCGAGTCGAAACAGCTGCGTATCGGGAAAAACAGGGAGGACCTGGAGAAAACTACACCATACATGGACACTTATGGGGAGGTCCACACCCCCATACCCTAGGGCCTTAAGCGAGCCAGTTCCAATGGCGAAACAAAGTAAAACACTGGGCCGGATAGTTGCACACGCACGTTACGTTTCTCACTGGATGAATCAGAGTCCCGAAGCACACCACGTCTCTATCGTTCTGTCCGTCACGGCCGCTGCTTCCAGACTGCCTTCTTCATGCCCTGGTAGAGGGAGGGGGCAGGAAAGCCATGTGTCCTGCACTGGCAGATGGCCGGGATGGCAGGTGTCACACATTGGTGTCCAGTTCACACATGCCCTGCCACTGTCACTGATCTGCCACACACACTCAAGTATCGCACATCTGCCATTACCAACCAGCGCACACCTGCCACTGACACACTCTGCGAACACCTGCCGTGACCAGGTGCAACTCCACCTGGCCTGTGGCCTGGTACGACGACAAAATTAAGTTATTTCCTTACTTTCATAAATGTGACATTTCCTCCTTTTATTGAATTGTTTAAACATCCGAGATGTGGTTTCATTTGTTTAACATTTTTTTTTATGTAGCAGTTTGCCTCTGACTGATTTGAAGGTTTCTGCTTTGGTTCCTTAAGGTCATGATGATCTGTTTCAACTGTTTTGTGATGAATATTTCGTTAAGCTTAAATGAAAGCGTATTTCATAAACCTGTGTGGCAGTTTTGTTTAAATTGGTTTTTTCTGTGATAGCAAATTTTTTCAAATCATGGAATTATAAGTTAAATAACAAAATAATTGTTGAGTACATCATTAAATTGAATAATTAAGCAACATGGTGGAAACCGTTTTAAACAGAACTGTTGAAAGATTTTTGATCTGTGCTCTTGTTTAGGCTTAAAAATAGTTATTCCAGAAACAGTGGATATGACCTTCATTTGTAACCTACTAGAGGTGTCAATAGTCTTGTTTTAGCATTTCATACTGCCCGTTTTTATACTGGCCAAAATTATTTTGGAAAATGGTGACGTGTATTTCAACGTAATAGCCTAAGTAAACTTGTAAGGGAGTAATTAGCTATTGAAATTCAAATTTATATAGTCTAAATAATTTTTTTCTAAGATACAGTACTGAAAACAAAGTTGAACAAAACATCAGTTTTAAAAAAAAAATGTTTAGTATTATCATATATCAGAAAAAAAGTGTTGAAACGTTCCACCTACGTTCAGGTAATATTCGTGACCATCCGGTAATTTCATAGTTTGTTTGCAATCACTTAAGATTAATTAAGAATATTTTATCATGGACGTGACGATGTCCGGTAAGTTGAGCTAGGATACAAGTTGTGATAGTTCTCATCAATTTCCATGTGTATTCACCTCGTCAAATATTTTGGGTGGGTTACTAATGTGATAAAAGTTTTATCCGTGTGTGTGAGAAATAGCAGCTGTTTGTTAAGAATGTGTGATGTGTTGCAGAATACATGTGCCATGTTTACGTACGTGGGGACAACCTGGCAGGTGTTCTTATAAGTGACCATGACTATCCGCACAGAGTAGCGCACACACTCATCACTAAGGTAAGACTAGTTATTTCTCAAGAATTAGTTTCAAGTACATGAGGTCAGCAGAGATACCGTACTTACTTGCGTAATCACCATATTTTTTTGACCTAATTTTAGACCCAAAAAATGGGGTGCGGTCATATGAGATAGTTTAAAAAAATTACTTTGTAAATATTTTTGTTGTAAAATATAACTTAAATGTACATTTTTTTTTCTATATTTATTCATCCATAGTGTGACCATTTCTCCAAAGATGAAGAAAAAGATTTGTGGGGTGCATAGTAAACATGGAAAATATAATAGATTATAAAATCTTGTTAATCCATTCATATGCGTCACTAAGTGAAACTCGTTTAAAATGATCTCACATAAGATGTTTATATTTTACGGTCCGTTAGATGTAAGCTATTGTTTCTAGTGTAAGTAGTTTATAAACAAATCTGATTAATGCTTAAAACGTCACAACTCTCCAGACGCCGCTACATTATCAACAATGCATCAACCAGCGAGCATGTCTCATTGTGTCTGACGATAGGTCATGTAGGCATTCTGGAGGATCTAGGCCTGCGTGGCGTGAAGTCTGGTACCTAGAGGCTCGGTTCAGCCGCCATGTCTTTTGTAGGCACGAAATGCGTAGGATCTAGGTGTGTGTTCCAGGGGGCGCCGCGCTTACGATCAATGGACGTTTGCAACGGTCACGTTGCGCATTCTGGCTGAGATGTTTTCTTGCTGAAAGCGATCGCAAAACGAGGTCCCTTGGTAAACGTCTTAACAGAGTTTTACTGTAATGTGTCCCCTGTTGAAAAATATGGGGTGCTGCCATTATGTGAGTAAATGCGGTAGTTATCTGTGGGTTTGCTGCTGACAGAACAGTTTCCCCCGATGCTCCTGTCATTCTGGCACTTCACCGTTGTAGGACCTGTGCTATTCTATAGAGGCAAGCAGATGTTTCTGGCGCACAGTGATAAGTCTGCGTCCAGTTTGCAATACCCTGTCCCTCCCATTTTCATGCAATATTTTAATTTTTTTCATATTCTATGATCTTAATGGGAAGATAATGTCGAGGGGGATCCCAGTTTTGAAGTGTGACTGCACCTGTGTGATGCCATGCCTGTGAGTTCATTTTGTTAACAGGCTTACTTTTTAGGTCTAATTGTATTGAATTGTTAGAGGTGATTGTTAATTGCAGGAAAACTTGGCTGTTTGCTGGATTTCGACGCACCTTTAACTTATGAAAAGATTATTGGCTTTCGCTTGTATGTAGGACTGTTTCCCTATTTGACTGAGTCAATAAAAATCCTGTTTGTAGTATTTGATGCCTGTTATTGTTCTGCAGACAGCTATGTTGTGTCAGACATATAATCACATGATCATACATGTCACAACAAACTACAGCGCTTTAAAGGTATATTAGCACAAAAACTTTTCGTGATATACCATCATCTCTAAGCATTATGTTAAGTCAACATTATTGTCGCTTGTCAGAACCATACTGATGTATTGCCTACAGTTGCACAATTTGCAAAAGTTTATTAAATAGACTATGTGCCGTAGGCCTACCCGTGTTCACTGAAGAGTCATGGTTATTTTGTGATAGGATGAACAAACAGTAGTGTTAAGTTTCTTGAAGAGCATGTAAGGTTGGATGCAAGGTTTGAAAACTAAAGGTTTGTAGATGGTTTGAGACTTGTAATTAGTATGCCACACACCAGATGGCAGTTTTGTCAGCATAACCAGACAACATAAAACTGGAACAGCACAGGTTTATTTGTATTGTTTGTGGAAACAAGGTGCAGTTGATTGTGAAAGTTTTTGAGTTTATCTTTTCAATAGTATTGGCATAGTATAGATTAATCAGAATAAAGTGAGCACTCAAAAAGCCCTGATTAATTTCTATTTTTTGCCAGTTTATATCTTAACATAAACATTGCCACCTGCTTTTATTTACATGGGCTTGTACAATGTTTACATTTACATTACACTACTCCTATAAGTGTATTCTACAATATCTACTTATTAAATGTACAGGTGCTGAATATATGCTATACATACTCCTAAGTAATCATGGTTATAAATATCTGTGAGTTAATATCTTACAACACTGGTTTATGTACCCTACTCTTAATTGATACACACTGTTGCCATTACAAATCTCGTTAATGTGTGCATGTAAATTCAAATTTGTAACTTAAAACCACCACTAAAAAAACATGACACACACAATTCTAGAATTCGTGTTAAGTTCAGCATGCTGCCATGAACGACGACAGCACACTTAACAGAAATAATAAGTAACGTATTTTCTTAATATGTGAAACAGAAAAAAGAAATGCTGTTTCTAGTTCCAGGTACTCAGGCTGGTTTTCTATCGTAACAATTTAGCAATGATATTCATTAACAGTAATTTCTAATACTTTTGAATGTGTTCATCAGAAACCCACACAAACACACTCTATGAGTCAACTCTCTTTCAAGCGAAGCGGCGAAAACCTAACTAATTCCACCTGTCAGTGGAATTTTGAAGTACGGGTGTTGTGTGGTGAGCTAGCGGCAATGTACGGTAGTTGATGTTCAGTCGCCCGGTTGCTTAACGTGCTGGCGCTATTTAAGTCAGATTATACAGTTAGTAGATGTGACAATAAGGTTGTAAATAAACGTATTAAAGTATATTAAATACGGAGTGTGTGCTTGATCATTACTGTACAGTTTATAACACTGAAAATGTTTTTCAATAAATTTATGTTATTTAGATACCAAAGAAATACAGCATTATTTTAAATTGTTTATGGTATGAAACATTTCCACGGCCAGAATTTTGACTGGGTGTTAGCTTGCCTTGCTAAATAAGTAGCTTTCATACAGAATAAAATGTGCAGAATATTTTTCAGGTTTTATCACTGCTATAAGGGTAGTACATACTTCTCTACCTTTAGTTAATTAGTATTGTAAAGTTAGACATGTGAAATTAGCAGAATTCCATATCAATAGGCTCATTCTAAATTTTTTTGTTTCAGTGGATTGAAAGCATAAGTTTTTGAAATATTATTATATATTAATTACTATATTAATATATGTATTAAAATTATAAGTTGTGGAAAGTGGTTTCAAATTTGGTTTATTCAGAAGTCCATCACTGAAATATTGTATTATGTTATTACTGTAATTGTAATGTTGTTAGCTGTTAATTATGTATTTAGTATCGCTATTGGTAAAGAAGAATGGCCAGATATGGTGCTGTAAAACTATGATTTTTTAAGTCCTGACTGTACTTCCAAGAATGTAGTAGTCTTTTTTCCATCTGGTTACTAAAAATTAGGCATGCTTGAGAATATTTTGCTGTCAAATATTATTTTTTTTTTGTAAATGTTTTGGTTTGTTTATGTGTTATGGAAACTGTACAGTGGTGTTTTGTCATGTGATTATGCTAAGTGTTCCTTTGTGTTTGAAATAAGTTCCATGCTGTGTGTACATTGTGGACGTTACTTTAGTGCATAGGTCCAGGTGATTTGTGCACTAGTTCCCCTTTACTGTATCTACATTCTTCTGTTTCTCACAGTACGAAGGTTGTTTGTCAGTTCTTGCTGTTTTCTTAAGGTCTGCACCCTGAGCGAGACGTGGAATCAAACCCAATGTCTCCTAAGTTATGTTAGTGTATTACGTATTTCAAATGTATGTTCTGTGGGCTTCAGCATTAAACATAATACATTTTAGACTGGTGTTTTCTTAGTAAATTAATAATTTAGATAACATCTACAGAAATATCTTCAAAGGACTGATGAAAACACTTTAGGTCAGTGTCCTAGCCAGGAGTTGTTTTGGGGAAGGGGGAATCATATTGGCAATTTTGTAAAGGAACACCGATTCCTGTAATTAAATAGGTTGGGCGGGGGGGAGGAGAAGGTCCTTCCTCAGGAAAATTTTGTTTTTAAAGTGCAAATGATTCTTTTAAGCAGTTTTTTTTAACCTAAACGTTGAATATACTAGCAGTAGTAATATTAATATTTTTTAATAGTGGAAATATTTTTTGTCCGTATTTCGATAGGAGGGGTGTTTGAAGCTCCTGCCCGTCTTGTACAAGTGATATTTGTCATACTTACAGTATTCAAAACTGAAGAAACATAGGTGTGAGGTTAGAATGTGTGGTATTAGTATTTTGCTTTTGTTTAATTGATGTTGGGAAAGTCGTACATAATTCTGACCCACATTGTAGTGGGTCTGTGGTATTCTCGGCTTGATCGTGCTAGGAGTCCGCTGTGTAACTGAATCCGCAATATAATGGCCTTCGACTCAATATGTATATGGGTGCTATCGGAGAAAGTTACTAGGGTAACACAAGAAGCTTATCTGAAGGCAGTGACGTTGCTGTTGTGTTGGAGAGTAGAAGCACCAGGATAAAACTAGTGCAGACACATTCATTCTGAACATTCACTCTGCGTCTTACTGTCCACCGCCGGGCACTTGCTTGTCAGCCTGCTGGTTATCATGCACATGTCCAACACATACATAGTAGGGCACGTGGCTTGCTCCTTCCCCTCCCCCCATCTTGCACTGGAAAGTGTGTAGTGGTTGAAACTATAAAGTATTCAGGGCAACCACTTGCTCATATCTACCCACCTACCTCTTTTCTCTTTTGATTCACAGTAATTATCCAACAGTCTTGTGAATATTTTCATTCTGCATAAATTATTTTCACAGCTGTTGTTGCCACATTTAGCTTGCATTGAATTACAAAGTAAATTTGTATGTTTTTGTATTGTAATAAGCTGTATACAGTAGCCACATAGATTTAAACATCACCGTGAGTTTTAATATCTGTTGAAAATTCTATGTAAAATTATTATAGTGACAATATATTGTTTGTACGCATTGTGCCATTATACAGAATGATTCACATAGAACCGAACCCTTAATCTGCACTAAATCAGAGTAGTCAGCCTTCAGCACAGATTTGCATCAAGTTTTACCTTCTTGGCATTATTTCCTGACCTGCAGTTGGCAGCCATTGCTACTCTTCAGATGTGTTTCATTGTACACCTTTACTAGGTTACTAGCTGTAGCTACACAGTGGCAGGTGTTTAGTGTAAAATATGATGAAGTTAATTGTTAGGCACCATTCAAGAAAGTAATGATATATGTTTTGGAATGGACAATGGAAACAGCAGAGTTTTTAGTTGTGTGCTACAATCCCATGTAAATAATTGACTGTCACTATTACTGGGGATTTAATATCTTGACATAAAAAATACTGAGTAACTCTGGCGTGGAAGTCATTGGAACCACACAAGAAGAGGTTTTGATACTGTTTGTGGTTTCAGGAGCTGGTACACAATATGCAGAGAACACAGTGCATCTTTTGGTGTACAAATGAAATGAAGTTCTATTTGGTTGCATGTGTAAACCTCAGGAATTCCTAAGACTTATAGTGGTGAAAGTTGTTTGAAATTCACTATTTTGCCACCATGTCTGGAAAAAAATTCATTCACTGCCCAATAACTGATGAGAGGTTTTCCTACCCGATTCAATTTATGTGGAGCAGTGGTCAGTATGTCAGTTTTTTGTTGAACTACTGTAAATAATGATGTGAGACAAAAGTGGAAGTTCCAACAAGGCGGCACAATGCAGTTCGAGCAGTGTTATTTCTTCAGCTTTTGGCCACTACAGATGCATTTCTTTGTAAAAAAAAAAGAACCATTGGAAGGAAATTATAGAGTACAGGATGTGAGAAACGTAATAATTAACATTTAATGGGTGGCTGTTAGTGTGCATTATCAGCAACGACAGCAGTCATGCACCTTACAAAGGGCAACATTCCACCACATACTTTGACGTTTGTGTGTTGAATATATAAAACCAGGTAAGCCCATCTGAAAGAATGTTTAGTTTCTGTTCATTCCTTTGTAGTTAAAAATAATGCCCTTGGGTTCAGTTTTATTAGAATCACTCTGTATATTGACTGAACATTTTTATTTTGTGATGATCTGCAAAATAATTTTTACTTTCGTAGGTTAGTACACACCAGCTGCAACAGTATTTGACATTTACCAACATATTATTTAATGTTGGAAAAGTGCAATTTTTAAAATTAAGTTTTGTGTGATTTTTCCTCTTCTACTCTAGTCCAGTAGGGAACAGTTTGAATCATAAAACACCTCCTGTTGTATGTGCACAGTTTCATAGGGTTTTGTTCAAAAGGCATGGTTTTACCTTTTGCACGGCAGTAATGAATGAATGGAAGAGGAAATCCAAGACCAAAATGATGTATCATCACAAATTACCTCTAGTGGTATGTTATATTTTCCCTTTATATGGTCTTCACCTGCAGCACGTCGCCTCCTTAAAAATTTGTAGTTTACTAAAGGTTAAGAGTCCAATTCTAGTGGTGTCCTTAGCTGAGTTTAGCATTTTTATATGAATTTGAACTCAACAGTCCATTTTGTACTTCGTAGTTACCATGTAGAAGTATGTAGTTCGTTTGTTTACAACTGTAATGCATTTCACTTTAGTATGATGACTGTGTACTTGGATCTATTTTGTAGATGTCATTATGACAAGCAAGGTAACGCCACGGCTGACTTTTAATTAAAATTGCTCTCTTGCTTTTATTAGCATGGCTACGATTTTGATAGTACACAAAGTTCCTTGAAAGTTCTGTTTCTTTTGTCTTAAGAGCCCGCATCACTTATTACAGTCAATTTTTCTTAATTCCTTCCCGAGTTAAATTTTGGCAAGATTTAATAGAAAATATTTCAATGGGGTCATAGGTAATTATCTTACGTTACATGTACATTGTATTCGGAAAATTAAAGCGTAACTATGAAATAATTAAGCTAATTTAAATTTTAAGATAAAAATTCTCTCTCTCTCCAAATAATAAACATTAAATAACTCCCAGTACCGATTTCATCCGACAATATGCACCTAATAGTAAAACATCATGTTTCTGTAAAGAAACATTGCCGGTTATTCGTCACATCCTTCATTTATTAAACAAAACAGAATATTTTTAACAAAAGAGTTGACATAGCATCTTCAGTGTTATTTATCAAGATAAATGTGTCGAGAAAACATTTAAAAACTTCTATTCATAACATACCCTTCAGTAAATTGTCCAGGTAGGCAGGCAATGCTGTGCAATAAATCCCTGTAGTGAAATGGTACTTAATGTTAGTGGGAAATGTTTTGGATGTTGTTTTGTCAGTTAAAATAATAGTTGTAGGTAGACACCTGACAAATTTGTGGTACAATAGGCTCTGCTGTATTAATCTTTCTAGAAAACAGTTTTTAAAAATTTTTATTTCTTCACAAGCACTGTTATCAGTGTAGGGGGTGTTTCTACAGATACACATTACAGGTTGCAAATACCTGGTACATACTGACATTTTTTTTTTGTACAGAAACACCTTTTTATTTGCTGAGACTTGTAGCGATGTTGGGTGTTTGGCCACTGAGTGTAATTGTAACTAGCATACAAGAACTTTTATACTAGCTAGAGTCAGATGACAGTTTTTTTTGTTGCTGTACAAGTAAATGTTTTTGCATGAAATATGCAGCGTAGAGAAGATAAAGTATTAAGGAATAAACAATTTGTGAGTTTGCTACTGAAGTAATATGACATGACCATGCATCATGCCACTGTTAACAGTTAACACAGACAATTTTTCCATTTTTATCTCTTAATAATTTTCCGCAGCGCAGCATAAATTGCACTAATATTACTCAGGAGACTCAAAATTAAGCTATCAAATCTTCATTTAACGTAAAGTGTTCAGCTCTGTATAAATATTTAAGGAGCGCCATTTCTGGATGATTTGTTTATTGTAATTTCTCAAAGAACAATAATATACTTATGGCAGTAAAATATTTTTTGTAGCAAAGACAAAAGTCGTATCTTTGTTACTAGAGCTAAAGTTTGATTCAAGAATATCAATTTGATTATAAAAAATATTGGTGTATCAGCTAAATATTGTAATATGCATTTGTTTATAGGACATAGATATATCAAAAAACCTGGTCTGCAGAGATTTTTCACATGTTGGTCATTTGATTTGTTGCTTATAATCTGATTGATATCTGAGTTGCTGCAGTGGTGAGTCACTACCTTCAACAAATGCTTTTAGGTCCTTGACGACTTCGCCACTCGTGTCCCGCCATCATCGTGGCCGACGGGATCTGAGGAAACAATAGTATTCCCTCAGCTGAACACATATCTGGCAAAGTATCAGAATCCTAGAGAAGCAGATGCAATGACAAGAATACAGGAGGAACTGGATGAGACTAAAATAATTTTGGTAAGTAAGTCATACTGTAAAAAGGTAAAAGTGGGCTAAAAAAATTAGTTTAGCAAAAAAAAAATACTTGTTTTTAGGTATTCTTTAGAAATACAATACCTAATTCATGCTGTAAAGTTATTTTAAAATAACATTGTTACTTGTTAGCAATTTGTGATATGGTTTAGCTATAACATTGATACCATTTTGTTACAAAGTCGATTTTGTGGTACTGTTGAGTACATACAAATTCCACCAAATCATTATTGGAATTCAGCCAAAACTAAAGCAGTGGTTTCTACATAATTAAAAATGATTGCCACGTTGCACCAACTTGTGTTTAGGTTAAGAATTGCTACTCGGCCATTAGCAAGTCCAGGGTGTCATGGTCGTAGCACGTGGAGCAAAAGGGGCAGAACATGAACTAAAAGCGCTTGTAGTCTGCAGCTATATAGTTACTGATTTGTGTCACATCTACTTTCTGCCATACTTTTATTGCTTTCTTTGTATATATTGCATTTTGTCTTCATGTGCACATTATTTTCCGTTTTAATTTATGAAATGGAAACCTGACAAAAAAATGAGGCACCATTAAAACGGCCGCCTACCCCATGCTTCAAATGCGTTGCAGTCTGTTCGCTAACAGGTTTATTTCTACGAAAATATTCCACATGTGGCCATTGTGCTAACGTATGAAAAGAAAACAAACTTCAGACAAGTTCGGAACTTGATTGTTAAAGACGCCACACTCATTAAAAATATGGTTTCTAAGCTCTCCAACATGGCTAAAAACTGCCTTTTCAGAATGCCGTATTGCAAAATGTACTAACCGGGTATATGTAAAACTCAGATTGTGACCTCCACTGAACTTAGTTGCAGACATTCCACCAATAAAATCATATGGTCAGTGTCCCATAGTAAAAACCATTCGGCGGGAACCTTGCGCGCTAGTTCAGCGCTTGGCTCGTTGAGGTTATGCGGCATTTTATGCGCGCTTCAAGGTCGACCTTACTGCTCTGCTGCTTTTGAGCCTCTCACGTGCGGGTAGGCGGCGCCCTTAAAAACAGTGTAGTGTCAACTTCAAAAATGTTTCAGATACTCAAGTTTTCTGGAAGTGCAATCCAAGTTAGGGCTATGTTTGTTTTCGTAACGTAGATGTGTATTTGTAACACAGCTAAACTTGCTTGAGGGTAAACTTGGGATCCATGTTTTGCGTGGCTAACCACCATTAGTTTAAATTTCAGGACAAAAGTTTTAATACAAAGACATGAAATAGATCTCTGTTTATAAACTGGAAATACACAGGACTGCATTGCACAATTTGCTGCCTACTGCACTAGGATTGGGGCAACAATTGTTAATGTTAGAGTACGTAAATGCAGTACAGTAATGGCCACCAATTTCTTTCCAAAAGTTGTTTTCTTAAGTGCTCACTCTTAAATGTTAGGTTTTTCTCTTTATGATTTTACCTAACAAGTAGAGATGCAATGATTAATTACGTAAGAATGAGCCATGTATCACAATTTATCACTCTCCTGCCACACCATCATCCCACAGTAGATTACTCACTTGTAGTTAACTCAGCATTGTGCAGTCACCTTGAATGTAATACAGTAACAGTCACTGGAAATTATTTGTTTGAATTAACTAAACCTGGCAATATTGTTCAAAGATATGATTTGTGATTCAAATGATTACACATACCATCCTCTTTCATTGACAGACACAACTACAGAATATCTGAAGTTCGAAACAAAAATTTTACTAGTCAGGAAGATGATGATTTCCACATTACTTTGTTCTGAAATAAAGTGATAATTTTTTATTCTAAGTAGATGTGTAGCAATTATAATAATCCTTCGCAAGTTTGTATATATACCTTAAATATTGAGGCATATTATTGGAATTAGAAAAAAGTGATAACACTTTTGGCCAAACGCGTTACGTTGCACTATTCTCGCTTAGTACCAAATGAAAATCCATTAAAAAGATGTTCCTTACATTACTTAATGCTGTAGGTGCTTCTGAGGTCATACTTGCTAAGTTGCACAGTGCACACTCTGATGGAGCAGTGAAACACTACATATTTCCAACTGTTAGCATATTATGATAGACTGCTACACAACAGTAACATGTTGGACACTCATTCGGGAGGACCTGGTCCCCAATTCCGGCCAGCCTGATTTTTGTTTTCCATGGTTTCCCGAAAATGCTCCAGGCGATTGCTGGAATGGTTCCTTATCAAAGGCCATGGCCGACTCCTCTCCCAGCTCCTGCCATTGTACAGAATTGTGTATCACCATCTCTAGTGGCCTTGCTGTCAATAAAAATGAACGTTCTCTGTAAATAAATTAGATTTTCTTTGGTGTGATATTCATTCTTATGTTTTCTTGGCAGCATAATACTCTTGAAGCAGTGCTGCAGAGAGGTGAAAAATTGGATGATCTGGTGGCCAAGTCGGAAGGGCTGAGCATGCAGTCGAAGGCATTTTACAAGACAGCGAGGAAGACAAATTCTTGCTGCAGCATGGTTTAATTGGATCACTGTGTTGAAGCTGTTGTAAGGTGTTGACGTATGATGAGAAGCAACGAGCATTCGGAGGGCGAATACATTCCACATGGCGAAAACATGTTCTTGGTTGGCGGTAGAAGGATCATCATACAAAGTATATGTTTATTTAATGCTCTTTGAGATCATATAACCAATAAGTGTACTGCGCATTGAGGGGTGTTGGGTGTTTGATATCCCAGCAATCGCAGTTATTTGTTAGGTGTGCTCTCAATTTGTTTCAGCAATCATCGATGATCCCCTTCCTACATTCCCTTTCTTTCCCGTTTGATTTGAATACATTGGTTTTGTTTGCAACCATCCTAATTCCAACAAAATAAGGGAACAGTATTTAGTTTGCCAAAGTTTTTTTAGTTTGACAGGCTTGTATGCCACTTTGTTATGGATATGTCTATAAAGTCTTGTTAGCAGATTGTACCGTATATATGTTCATTCAGACGTGATTAAATTATTGTGGTTAGCTCTGGATTGAATTCACAGCTAAGCATGCAGTGTGTCTCAGCTTCGTGTTCTAAAAAGAAATTGTTAAGTGTACTTCTCCCTCTAGTTGTTTTTGAAAACATGTTGGGAGTATTTTATTAATTTTGCATTTCTGCTGTTTATGTTGATAGCAGTGTTCAATTTTAAAACCAAATGTTTCAATGTGTGTGTGTGTGTGTACATGTAAATGGCATATTATGTGGGTGCCAATGTACTAATATGTTGGAACACCAGTCGACTTCCGAGGGCACAAGTAGAATGTTCATTGGTTGGTTGTTTCATGGTGGTGAGGTCGAGAGGCTAGGTGGAGCCAGCCGTGGGCTCGATGGTACGTCAGCTGGCACCAGCAACGTGTTAAAAACCTATTCAATGTTTTTTGTGTGTTCAACTGTGGTTGCCTGTTCCATGCATGACCAGTGTTGTGTATATAATGTATGTATATAAATGTGCCAATGAAATATTTTCTTTAGTGTAAATTATACATATAAAAATAATTTATATTTAATAAAAGTGTTTCATTGTTCCAGTAAGGTTAAGTATTATTTGAACTGTTTATTTAGGAAAACATTCCACTTCTCTCTTCAACTCTTTTCAACCTGCTGCCATATTAGCAGAATCTGTGGAACTGTTGCATTGTTCCTGGCTGTGCGCTAGATTTTTCTGGTGGCTGTACATACACTGTACGGGGCAGGAATCAACCACCATAAGTACAGTTTGTGGTTAAGATAACTTAATGAAACTGCAGCCTCTTTAAATTCAAGCAGCTAAGTACACAGTACATGACTAAATTCCTTGAAATTAAGTTCCATCATTCACCATCAGAAAAAGGGGTCTCCAAAATGGCTGCCGGTTTTTATGAACCATTTTTGAGCCAAAACATTAGACGACTATTTTTTTTTTCCTTATAAGCCAGGGGATGTAAAAAAAAAACTAGTTTAACTGCTTGACGTCAGAGTGCTGCGGAGGATGGGTGGGATTGATGTTAGTTTGGGTTGTCCCTGGGAAGTGCAGTAAATGGTAAGTGGACCTCCCGGATGATGGGCTCACAGACGAGGCAGGCTGAGGATCTCTAAGTGGGTCAAATGGCACCAGCACTAAGTTCAAGATGTGAGAGGACCAGATGGTGGTGTCAGGGCCCGAGGGTCTGCAGAAAGGACGGGCAATTAGTAGGACAGTTAGGGTGCTCAAGGTATCGGCAAGCTGGGTGCCCTGTGGTGGTCTCCACGTAAGGGGCCATCCTAGATTGGCTTGTGTGAGACAAGAACTGTAAAAGTGACGCTAACCTATGTATTTAATACATTTTCGCCTCTCCGTGCAAGCCCCTCAGATGGTGTGTAGTGCTTTACTAAGTTATATCCTTTTTCCTATGGGACTTTAAGCAGTGACCATGTTATTTTATTTTTATGGGCAGCATAATTTAAAGTCCAACACTTGTTTCTATAGTAGGGTTTTTCGAATCTGATTACTGTATTAATTTTTAAGATATGGCACTCTGGAAAAGCTATTCTTGGTCCTTGTGAGGGGCCAGAAAATGTTTCTAATAAATGTTTGGAGAGAGAGAGGGAGGGAGTGTATGCGTTTTTTTTAAGGAGGTGTACAATTACAAAGTGCGTTAAATAGTTTCGTTAAAAAAAGAGTAGTCATAACTTGCAACACATTTGAAGCGCAGGTAGGGAGGCTCTTTAAGGGCATGGTGTACAGCAATTTTCATCGCCATGTTTTAATTTTTTATTCATACCAGATTTTTTTTTCTTATTGTAGACACAAAATGTGACTAAATTTTTCTCTTACTTTCCCTCTCCTAGTTTTTGCGTAAAGGCTTGTTAAAATCATAATTCACATGTTTCCGTCTTTAGGAATACACTATGACACTCTCTCTCGAGCGGGATGAGATCAATTTAATTTAGATGTTATATGAGATGTTAGGGTGGGCGCCAGCAATACTCCCCAGTATTACACTTAGAGACTCTTACACTCAGGGGGTGGTCTGTCCAGGTACTGTTAATGATCCCACTCGGCGGTGTTACTGATTGTTTTATACTGATAGGTACATGAGCACTAGGGTATGAGGGTGAACAAAATTACTAATTGAATACTGCGACCGATATTACGTTTCGATACACTGTTTTATTTTGCGTCTGCTTACATGTGCCTTAATGAAATTGCGTTAATTGAAAAATGCTGGATTTGGTCAGTGTGGTCACGGAAGGTGTTATGGCGCTTTCTGGCTGCTACTGATGCTAATACGGCGGTTGTGGCATGAGCTGTTATGACGGCGGTTGTGGCATGAGCTGTTATGACGGCACGTGAAAGTGTGGCTCCTGCTTAAGCAAGGGTGCGCTGGCCGCTGGGATGGACCAGGGGTTCGCTCAGGAGAATGAAGATGGAAATGAATTCGTCCTCGTGCTAAACACTCGTCATGCGATGCGCCTACCTCGCGATACCCTGCGGCACGGAGATGGTATGGGCAGTGGCGATGTTAGTAGAAGATACTGGGTGTGTATGAGGGGTTATAGGCTGAATGAATGAATGGATGT
>PNEQ01007870.1:0-25562 GCA_003012365.1 Medauroidea extradentata
AGATAAAGACGATTCATTAAAAACACATTTTGCCCCTTTTTACTGTCTGGGGGTCGAATTTCAAAAAAACCTAAAACTACTTTTTGGGTATTTACGTACGCAATATTTTGAAGTGAATATCAACTCTCTATCCCGAAGGGTTCGATAGATATCAATAGTTGATTGGAAACACATTTAACGTCTTTTCAGCCCCTTAAAATTTGAACTTCGAATAATCCTTAAATTGGCTAATATGCATTTTTACGAGTGTCCTATTAAAGTAAAAATCACGATGATAGGCCGTCGGGTTCGAGCTCTATCGACGTTTCTTCGGAAACACATTTCACCCCTTTTTACCCCCTTAGCGGTCAAATTTCGAAAAATCCCTTCTTAGTGCTCGCCTACGACCTGAAGGGAACCCCCACAAAAATTTTCACGATTCTAGGTCCAGTGGTTTGGGCTGCAGTTTGATATGTCAGTCAGTCAGTCAGTCAGTCAGTCAGTCAATCAGTCACCTTTCATTTTTATATATATAGATGAGAACCCTGACTGACTGACATATCAAACTGTAGCCCAAACCGCAGAACCTAGAAATGTGGAATTTTTTGTCTTATTTTCCTGTAGGTAGTAGGCGAGCATTAATTTGGGATTTTTCGAAATTCGCCCCTAAGGGGGTGAAAAGAGGTTAAATATGATTTATAAGATTCGTCAACATAGCTCGAACCTGACGTCCTATCGTCGTGACATTTCTCCAATGGGCCAATATAAAAATCATGGAAACCAATTTAAGGGTTCTTCGTAAATCAACTTTAAGGGGGTGAGAATAACTTAAATGTGTTTTAGATTAATTATCGTTGCCTACAGAACTCTTTGGGATGCAGAGTTGCTTTTTACTTTAAAATGATGCTGATGTGAATACCCGAAAAGTTGTTTTACGATTTTTCGAAATTCGAATCACAAACAGTAAAGAATGGGGAAATGTGCTTTTTTTAGTCGTCTGTCCAGCTCAAACCGAATGGGCCATCGTCGTGATTTTTTCTTCAATTAGATACGCATAAAAATAAATAACACTGGAATTTATAAGACGTTTCGAAAGGCTTTACTTTAGGGGGAGAAAATATACTAATTGTGTTTTCGATTATTCTTTCGTAACTATCGAACCATTCGAAATATCGATGTGCTCTTTGCATTATATTGATGCCTATGTAAATATAAAAAATATCATAAAAATATATTTTCCAAATTTGGCCCCAAGGAGGTAAAAAATGGGTGAAATTCGTTTTCTATTCAAAATCGATACATATCGACCACATTGATATTTTATGTAGCGACGTGATTGATGCTTACTCGAACACCTGAAAAGTAATTGCAGAAATGTTCTAAATTCAAGGAGGTTTACAGGAGTGAAAAGTGAATAAATGTGTTTTTAATTGATCGTCGATATATTTTGAACCAGCGGGCTATTTTGGCGTTTTTCGCGTCCTAGAGATACCAGCAAAGTAGTCTAAAATATGATTTAAGGGGTTTTCAAAATCCCGTCTCTTAGGAGGTGAAAAAACTTGAAATGTATTTTAGGTAAATCTTCGATGCATTTCAAACACATCGAGATTAAGAAGAAAAATTGGTTTTTAAACTTTGAAGGCAGACGATCCAGAAAGCATGAAAGACAAGCGAGGAATAAATTACATTGGAGTTTCATTCTACAGTTCTATCGAGACGTGTTGTTGTACAACCTCTATAAACCCAGAAAATTAATATTTTATTTTTTAAATTGGTTTTCACGAATAATTTCAACGTTACGGGGCGCAATTGTTTGTAGTTCCGATATATTGTTCGGGAGATTCCGGTCTCAATAGTTTTTAAAGACTCTGTTAATGTGCAGGTCTGACACACAAACACTGCAAGGAAGATGACATAAGCGCAATTTGCATGAAATCGTTCAAAAAAGTTACAAAATTGATTATGCCGTCCATTGTCTAGTGAATTTCTTCGACAGCATCAACTCACACATACCATGATCTTTGAAAGAACTGTGCAATTGTGATGCATGATTGGATTTAATTACTTGGACATACTCAAATACGAAATAGATGACTGTCCAAGAATACTAAAAATATTCAAAATACATAAATAAGCATGTTTTTCTGTTATCTTGAGTTTTCATTAACAGCGATCTATTTCGCAATGGATTATGTCCAAGTAACTAAATCCAGTCATGTATACCATCCGCTAACCTCAAGACTGTGGGACCAAATACGTTTATATTTTTGCGAAACTTTATCCTGCTGAAACTCTCTTAACACCAAGTGAAGGTTAAAAAAAACGAGTATGTTATTGAGGGCACCATCACCAATGGTTGTGCTCGGGGGAAATCAGTCTGAATGCCGTGTAAACTACGTATTTCATTCGATTACTGTCCTACGTTTTAACCCATAACGTCAACTTTACTGTGACTATAAAGATGGCGCAGGCGAAGTCGCTATTAGTGGCAGCGACAAACGCACGTCCGCTTTTCGCGTGAACAGCTATAGCTGCTTATCCTGCGGCAGACTTAACTCAACTTGCAAGTTTATCATTCTAACATTTGATGAATGAAATACCTACCTGCTGTAAAAAGCGATTTTTCAATGAAAAGTAAACATTATCTGCTATAAACAATACACGCGAGCAAAGCCGCGGGCGCATTGCTAGTTAAATGTAAAAATTCAATAATATAACAGTGAATCAGTTCTTTTCAGATTTCCTTTATCTTTCTCATTTTTAAAGGGCAAATAAATAATTGTTAAGATACGTAACAAATTGCTACACAGTTAACACACCATGTATTATTAGCTTTTTTTGTGCATTGCGTGTCTTTTCTAAAATACAAGAAAATTCAAACGTTTTAATAAACTAGTCAAACTTAATCATAATAACATATTACCTTTAATCGATACCGTACCAATACCTTAATAGTTGTAAATATATTATTTTAAAATTTCGCGGGCGAATGTATTATTTCAAAGTTACATATAGTTTGTACAAAAATATTTTACAATTTTAAAATTTTCAAAATTGTTATTCAAAAATTTACCCACCACATTTGCTGAGAAAATCACTCTCCTGTTTTAAGAATATGCAATTATTTAATTTACCTTTAGTTTTCATTCCATCACAGTGCTTACGCCCTATACAAATATGCGTGTAATTAAATAGGTTTTTAATTGAAATATGATTACTCTTATTTGAGCTCTTTCCATAGTATGATATGTAGTCGCGTCACGTAGATGGTGAAATATACGAAAAGATCATTCAGAATGTATTAAGATTTTGTACGGCTCTTGAATATTTGCATTTCAGACACATTCAGGTCTACTTGTAATTTGTTGCAATAATTTTAGCTGTTAAATTTATAATAGTAATATAAACATCAACAATTTTTTTCATTTCTAAATATACAAAATGCCGTTTACACTGTTTAACATTTTACATTACGTAACACAACATTCAAGTAAAATAATTTTATGGGTATTCTCTATGTAAATAACACATTCCTCTATTTCTGTAAGGCCTCTTGTTTGCTCCGACCAAAATTAAATGTCATAATAATAATAAACTGAAAAGATATGAGAAACTATAACTATAAATTTAAATTTTCCGATCACTTTTACAAAGATTAAGAATATGTACGTACGGTACCTCATGAATGGTGGCCTTGTGTGTTACCTGTATGTTTTTACGCAAATCTGCTTTCATTATTGCCAAAGCGGGTATAAATTAAATTAACTAATATTTCACATTAGATAATGTTTAGGAATAATGAAAAATCGCTATAATGTTAATACCAGCGTGTTAACAAATCGGAGTAGCGTTCTTCGCCTCGCGTTATTGAAGCTTAGTTATGTAGTTTAGTTGAGCTGTCAACGGACGGTTCACATCATTCAGCAATGGTGTACCACAGTTATTATTAGCCCTGCAAAATGAGGCCCACTAATAACAAAAGAAGAACGTCAAACATTAGTCTGCAACATAGAGAACAACAAACAGTCAAATTTACCGCTGTAGACAAGTATCCAGTGTTATGATGATACTACATGGTTTTAAAAGTTCAGGTCACTTCAATGAAACATAATTTTTGGGCCATCTTTATGTAGCTATAACGGCTTTTATTTATAGACTACTTTAATACCAAAAACGCCGTCAAGATTCGGAAGACACAAAACTTGAAGACTGAAATGTTTTTCGTAATATATCATTGGTAATATAAGTTTATGCTGAGAAAAGTGGCGCAAAGCTAATCCGTTGAAATCGCCTTCGGGAGGATCCGGGTTCGAATGCCGGCTCCTGCCATCCTAATACGACAGTACATTGTTTCCCTAATCCTTGAGGCGAATGCTGAAATGGTCCATCAAAACAGAGCATCTAGTCTTCGTTTCATTCCAGTTATTTCCAGTTATTTTGTACAGTGATGTATAAATTTCGTTAATAATCTCTCAGTCGACGAGAAGTAAAAGTACAACGAAATTAAGTTACCCCTTGTAAAAACCTGTAGTATACAAACCGCACAACTCACCTCGCGAAGCTTGGGTTAAATTAGAGACGAATATATACGTGGCAAATGTTTTACTATGCCATTTTATACGCACAATGAGGCAACACTACACGCAGAACGTCCGCTCTTTCGCTCCATATCCAAGTATTATTTTGGGTATGTTATGTCAAGCAAACGTGAAATCATGTATTGACTGCTCCTGACTTTAATCTGCACCGATAATAAGCAGGTCAAAACTACAGAAGTAGTGAGATAAGCAAGATATCCGTGGATCGCAAGATGGGACTTATACAGTACAATATTGCCACACTGTGAACGTAAAATGTCATTGTAGAACATTTTCAAACGAACTCTTTCTTCTCAAATTATTCACGTTTGTTTCTGGACATCCATATATTCCTCTTCGGTGCCAGGGGCGTCATTTGGGTCCAAAGGGGGAAGGGGGCAAGTGCCCCACCCCTGGATTGAGAATTTTATGTGTATAAATATATTTTTGTATTTTTAAATTTAAATAATGCTAACTTAAGCACATAAAACTAAAGTTTTATTATTAATGTATCTAATTTATACATGCTTAATTAATAAAAAAGATTCAACAAGGTCACTGTCGCCGGAAAACCAAATCTTGCCCCCCCCCCCTTTTAGAAAAACCTGAAATGACGTCCCTGTTCGGTGCACGAAATGTAGATGTCACACGTTTTTCGTAAAACGTGGCAATTCCCGAGCGCCAGACGCTGAAAATACATCTGGTACTGAGGGCTCTTAAATATTGGTAATTTGTTTACAAACTGGGCGACAGATAAATTTAGGTGCTTTGCCACGCAACAGATCCAAACGTGTGTGGGCAACCAGGGTAAGTAAATAGGTAATTATGTTTCTTAATCAGAAGAAGAAATACTGGATACCATGTAGGTGGTAATTGTGTAATCATATGTACGGCTTAGTTAAAAAAGAGCAATATAGTTGAATCAGAATGTGGATTTCGTATTGAACACAGCGTCCCAGCTAAAGTACGAACAATATACAACGTTTTTAATTAAATGAAATGCAGTTTATTTCTTTTTTCTCATTAAATCTGTATGTTGTCTCTTATCTAAAGATAATGGCCAGTTAACCTACGGTTAAAAGTAAACTACGCTTTTACTAAATAAGATAACTACTAGTAATTCAATAATATACCACAGCAATATTATTTCAATGTAAGAATTCGTTTTCCTCGCATATATTTGCAACTATAACTGGTAGATCGCTATTTAATTATTAAAAATAATAAGTCTTTAAAAACTGTATTTTTGCTGCTGAAAATGAATTTACTTTTGCAAATGTAATATTCTTTGGATAAAGTTCGTATATTATTTTTTTAGCAACTGCTTATAATAAACCTGTGTTTTTGCAAGCACTGAACTGAACATTTAATTGTGATTTTTATTCTTATTATTGTTGTGAATGTGTAACAGATAATATTAAATGTTCATAGATAAATTAATGTACGTGATTTCAAAGAAAAAGTAGGTACTATCAGTAAAATGCTATCGTTTATTTTAAAATCCTGTAGATCTATGTGAGTGTCAGAACGTATCAGTGTCCATCTGCGCTGGGATATTCCGCAATACAACTGAGCCCCGGTGGCGCGATAATCTAATGAGCCGAGAGCTTTCACTCTCTACGCTTCACGTTTCCGCAACACTCGTTTAGAGGCTGTGAAGCCATCACTCACGCGCGGCTCACGACCAATTGTCACTCCTACGTGACAGCAAGCAATGCGTAATAGCCGGCTCCACACGCGTCACACGTGGTTTCCTCTTAGCGGCAAGCACTTTCACACCAAGAGTTAAGTACTCTCTTCTGCACACACGCACACTCTTCAGGCGTGTCCTTAGTAACCCGGTTACATCTTTGTCAACGCCGACCACTATGGTAAACTCAAGGCGTGTTCTAAGCATACTTACAAAGTTAATGTCTTTAGCCAGGCAACACCTTAATTATATGTAATTTAAAACCGGAAATTTTTCGGTGGTTTTTGAACCAATGCACGATAAAATTTATTGAAACTCTTAATCGCAGTTAGGTTATTAAACAATAAGTTTTTATCCGTCTCAGTTAATCAACAATTTGGTGAACAGGCCTTAAATTGTATACAGTTTATCTGTTTACTATTTCATACATTATAAACAGATAGTAAACTGTTTTCGAATAAGTATAGTGTCGAATAGAAATAAAAATAACTCTCACACACATACGTGCATATATATATATATATATATATATATATATATATATATATATATATATATATATATATATATATATATATATATACATACATACATACTTGCTGTTTCTTAAATATTGAGGACAAACTCCGCATCCGTGTTTGTCACAAAAAAAAAGTATGACAAAAGCAAGTTTAGCATTTTTCACCTAAACATAATTTTAAGGGACTATGGTCATCTGAATGTGAAATTTTAAATTCGCATTTTACCCAAATATGTGAAAAATAATTGACATAAAGTTACTATATTTTCAGTATTACTTAGTGCTATTAAGATCTTCATATACAAACAGCAAATTTGGCTTGAAACATTCTACCCTTGCGAAAACAGTTGAATACTACCTTTGTAACGTTATGATTTTCGAACATTTGAATGTTGTTGTTGAGTCATGTTACCTGCCTATAAAAAAAGTACTCTAGTTGCAACAGTTTAGGACCCCTCGTTTAATTTCAAATCACAAATGAGGCTGCAGCGATAGAGTTTCTGAAACAAATATTAATGATGGTACCATTAGTAAGAAACACGTTATTATTGTTGAATATGTTTAAAATTGAGAGTGCAGTGCACGCAAGGAATCTCACATGTACGCTATATTTCGTACGCTCTGTGCTCTGTAATTTAGGTGCAAAATACAGACGTACAGCATTATTAAAAGACGACGTTCAAACAAAAATAATGGGTTTTGGGTTTGTATGTAAACCTACCAAATAAAAATTATGAACTGAACCCCAATTTAAATATTTAAAATGCAAATAACAAAAATTTTGGTTCTAAAATTGTAATGTACTGAACAAGTTGAACTAAAGCCATAATTTCTGTGTTTTTACCGTGCTTGGGACCTTTTTCGAAGAATGAAAATATTATTTCAAACATTTCTGATTGTGTAGATAATAACTAATTAAGATTTCTAAAATATATATGTATATTTCAGGGTGAAAACCTAAAGCAAGTTTTAAGTCTGACATTTACACCGGATCACCGAGCCGCAAGGAAAATTAAATCAACTATAGGCTACATAAAATTTTTGTTTCAAATTCACAAACAGGGTGTCGGCATCGTTTTTGCGTAACAATTTTGTATTTATGGATCTGTTTGTGTAATGGAAACAGGTATACGGGTTGTGTGATGTTTAACACTAAAAAACACAACATTTTGGACAATTGACTGCTGCCAGTCTTATGTTGCGAAATGTGCCGGTAGTCCATCAACATTTATGTATGTTGCAATTTATAACCAACGCAACGAAAATTCCGCCAAAGATTTTTTCATAGATGCTTTGCCCTCAAGAGGATAGCTCGAAAAGGTTTTCACCTAATGCAAGACATTGCATTATTCAGGTTTTCGTGTTAATTTATTCCTTGACAATTTTGAGACACATATCATACTGATTGTTTGACACAATGATGCTTTGTGATGTTGCCAAAAATTACAATTAATATTAAAATAGCTACCCCGTGCAGCTTCGCATGCGCGAACGTAACTCAACTTGGACCTGTGAACCCGTCAAAAAAATGCCTGGTTAATCACGAATTGTTTTGCAAGCTTAAAAATCCAATCATATAGCACATCTTCATTTTCTATAGGAGCTGCATACACAAGAATCGTCACTTGTCCCCTCAAAGAACAATCTATTGGGTTCAGGTCGGGTGAGCCATACAGCAGGGCCAGGTCGATCAATCCACCTGCGTGTAGCATCCAACACAGCGAGGAGAGGACGGGTAAGATGTGCTAGAGCATCGTCATACGTGAGCCACATCTTCCTGCGCGCATTCAAATGCACATACTTCAACAGTTTTGGCAAAACATTGTCGATAAAGTCCCTGTAAACTTTTAAGGCTCGGTTTCAGTCGCCATATTGAATATTTTTATTTTTCGCTTTATTGGAATTCTAAGAAGAAAAATGTTAAATATGCGTTTATACCTCAAATTGCATTTCCTACAGTTCAGACCTTGCGATTTAACTGTTGACATATAGTTACGCTGCAATGTGCGACCTTAGGTACTATACATTACTAGCTCTATTGCCATGATTGTATTGTAGCTCATGGTAAATAGAATTTGCGGCATAGTCGCAGGTTTAACATTTTTTTTCACAGAACTGAAAAAAAAAGCGAAAAATAATAAAATTCAATATTTCGACTGGAACCGAGCCTTAATCTGTTAGGTGGGGTGGCAATACATATAGCCTCACCAGAAAATCGCTCACAATTCTAGCCCATACATTTATACGAAATCGTTACTCATGTCGACCACTCGTGGTCACATGCGGATTGACGTCTGCCCTTGTCGTGGAAGTTGGTAACTCCATATGTAAACAAAAAATAAATCGCAAAAACTGTAATTTCAGTCTGTCGAATGAACCACTGACTGAATGTCAGTCGAACTGGCTAATCGGCAGGCGCTATGGCCCGCAAGCACTGGTAATGGTATGGGTTCAGGAGCTGTACACACTGTTGTGTGACTTCCATGTAATGTTGCCCTCATGTTCCTGGGGTTGCTTCATGAATCCTCATCAATGTTGTCCAAGATGCTCTCTTCCAACCGAGGGATTCAACGTGCCATGGGTCGCCCGCAATCAGCTGTGTTCGCATGCAATATTCCTGTCTCGGCATGTTGGCAGAACAACAAAACAAACGTTTTTTTTTTGCATTGGCTGTACTCTGTCTGGAGATCGTGCACGAAACTGCAATATGTCGTATCCCACAATCCTAGAGATTCACTTAAAAGTTTTTGTTAATATTATAGGAGAAAAAGAATTATGATATGCATGAAAATAAACCCAGATTAGTCCTCGGAGGGGATATGACATATAGTGAAAAGTTAACTTCAGTTAAGACGAGGGTTATGACATATTGCTGTTTCAAGGACGAAATGTCTCGCCATACAACCGCTTCGCCAGCCTACCAACACCATCCACACGACTATACATGGATATAATATCCGCTTTTTCACGAAGCGAATAAACCAGGCGTTGTTGCAATATGCAGAAAAAACGTTTCTACTAATAAGGATACGCACACTTTCACCACCATCATTACCATAACTGACAACCCTGACTCAATACGCCACTATGGTCAAGCAGTCAACGTGGTACACAGTCACATGCCACACGCGTACTCCAGCCATGGTAGATGTGCATAGTATAATTCGAATATAGGAGGCCTGGCTAAAGCCGTCTCTGAAACGAAGATTTCACATATTTAGGGTTTGGGAATTCAGAGTGGATAGATTCGAACGTCATAAAACAGCGCTGCGTACGGCAAAGTTGGAAACTATATACTTGGTATTTCGATGTTGTTTTGTTTATTTTTTTTCTTTTTCACTGTTGAATAAATTGTCTATTCGTTACTGTGCATAAACTATTTTTCTGTTTCTTCACATCCTAAATTACAACTTCTACCAAAATATTTATTTTGTTTTAGAATTAATTTATTTACAAACTATAAAATTAATTTTTTAATGAAAAAATTGTTTGCTGCATTCAAAACAGCATTACGAGCTTTTAATTCTCATATATTACTCTTTTTAATGGGTATGTGTATGTTTTTCAGCCGTATAGCAAAGTATAAAACGTAAGTAAACAGCAGCCGACGAATTTGCGGAGCTATTTAGGAATTTAGCGTGCTACTTCACCTCAGTAAGTTTTACACCCTAAATCCCCAAATATTTACTGCGCTAACCTGATCACGTGGTTGATTTAGTAACCTAAATAATCGTTTCGGAGACGGCTTAAATGTGCGCCGTTGTGTCATCTGTAGTCTGGAATATATTAATAGATATCTCTGCTATATTGTGTTAGCTTTGTCAGGCACTTCCATTTATTTGCTGCAACTCAATTTGTTGACGACATTTTTGATCTACACGCATGAAAGCAGGGCAACTATAAAATATGTATTTGACGTTAATTTTAATGCGTTTCGTATTCATTGCCAAATACATAAATACTAATGGAGTATCGTTACATTTCGCAACATAAGTCTAACAACAGTAAATTGTTTAAAATCAGGTATTTCTTTGTGTTAAACATCACACAGTCCATACACTTGTGTCCATCACACAAACAGAAAATAAACAACAGTAATTTAAAAAACGACGCCGACACAAACAGAAAATAAACAACTGTAATTTAAAAAACGACGCCGACGTCCCATGTTTTATTCTCAGACAAAAATATTAGTTTTTGATGCATCGGTGATCTGTCACGCATGGCAATAAAGATTGCCTTTCGACTTGAAATATGCATATATATATAATTTTGTTATAAATGTTAAAGTGATTTTATGTACAGAATCGGAAATCTTAAATATATATATATATATATATATATATATATATATATATATATATATACATATATTTGTATATCTCAAAAACAGTACCAAGTATGGTAAAGTCACAGACAAGATTTTGTTATTTACTTTTTAAATGTTTAAGTTGGGTTTCATTCCATCCTTTTGACTGGGTGGGTTTGCATTCAATTCCAAACTCAATTAATTTTGGTTTGTACGTCGTCGCTTAGTAATGCACTACGTCTGTATTTGCAACTAAGCTACAAAGCATAGGGCATACGCAATACTGGGTACATGTGAGTTTTCTTGTGCGCACTGCATTCTGTGTTTGGAAAAATGCTACTGTACTTATTCTAGAAAAACACCAATCCACAGGGATAATGAAGAAATGAGCACTTATTTTTTTACAGAATAAATGCATGTGGGAAGAATTAACAATTCTGCTAAAAATTCAGGAGAAAATGTCAGCTCCCGAAACGTTCCGACAAGATCATCTGAGATAATCTAGTGTTTAATATTCCTTTTACAACGGCGTCGGGTCATTTTATTGTGTGTGTCACAATAACTTTCTCTCGGTTATTACGTGAGATATTTTAATAGAGGTGTTCTCTAATGACTCAGATTTCCTTCTCTTCGTTTTTATGCACTGAGTTCCTTTCATACCTTTATTTATGATTTGACGTATTTCTTATTGGTATTTTCAATATATACTTATATATGTGTGTGTAGGTGTGTGTTGATTAAGTTGATTATAAAATAAATTTGGATAGCTTTTTAATTACTGTTTTACTTGCCTCAGTCCAGATTTTTAGAAATAATGTAGAAATGAGTTGGCGTGAGTGTACACGATTCCTTTAATTCCAGAAGAATGTTATTTGGGGAAAACGAGGCGTTGGCACATGATGTTTACACTTCTGTAATTACAGTAATATAGACACTCGTGGCAAGTTAAACAAATGTTTTCTAATCAGATAATAAAGTGTAAACGGGAAATTCTGTTCGAGATATTAAACGAATTTAGTAGAACTAAATCTGAGGTCTGAATGTAAACTCACTCTGGCTGATTATTCCCGACGAGGCAGAGGAATGGCAGAAACGAGCTTTACATCTCTGTTCCTTCAGAAATAGATGTTGAAATTCAGGAGAAATTCTGCCCGCGCATTTGGTGAAACAATTCCTGGAATATTCATTTTTAAATAATTCATTAAGAAGGTACACAGTACGTTCGTTTTACTTTCACATTTCCAGCAGCAGAAACCATAACACATTATAAAACATTCAAATACATCTTAATTTCTATTAACTGAATATCTTCACACAAAGAAAGCTAAAAGATACTGAACTAAAAATTCAGAACTGTATATCGCGTAACAACATTTAAAAGCCAAAACACCACATTTATCAAAGAAATTAAACTGATACGTACAAATAATTTGCTGCCGCAATTATTTTACGAATACAAGCATATTTTCAAAATTTCGGAAAATATTAATCGCTGATTTTGCAATAGGACATTAATTAAATTAAGTAATAGCAACAAATTACAATAAACGTTTTATTTGCCTTCATATTTAATAAAAATTAATAAAAAAATTATTCTTCAAAATACTTCGGACTACGATACTTGACACACTCACACAAATGAGTGTCCTTACGTCAAAAAATAGCAAGTTATTATCAGTATATCTAACAAGCCTATTTTCTTCAGTATTGGAAAATATTTACACAGTAAGTCATTAAGCTGCTTTTTAAGGCGGTTCCCTATATAGGCTGCGTTTGTGTGTGTGAGGCAGAAAATCGATAAAGCGCAAGGTCGCCGCCGGCCGACGTGTTTCGACCTCTACGTGCAAGCCACTCAACTGGCGCGTAGATCTGTACTAGTATTCATTTTCCTATGGGACTTTAAGCGGTGACCATATCATTTTATATGTGAGAAGTATAGTATAAAGTCCAACGCGTGCTTCTATTTGTGCGTTTTTAGATTCTGGTTTCTATAATCCCAGATACGGCAGTCTGAAAAAGCCATTTTTAGCCATTTTGGGAGGCCCGAAAATCATATTTAAAACACGCGTACCGAATATTTGAGCTTATGACGTCATACACTGACGTGTGTGTTCTTTTCGAAGACGAACCATTTTGAAGCGCGTTGAGTACTTCCGTTAAAAAATGAATACTCGCAACTTGCTGCAACGCATTCCAAGCGCAGGTAGGGTACCCCCTTAAAGTGTAATTTTAAGAGAAATATAATTAAAATTATTATAATTTTACTTAACGTATTGTTTATAAGAACATTTCTAACAGTTTACGAACTATACCAAGTTATTTATCCATTTGTTACCCGAAAAATGGCGAACATTGCGAAAATAAACAATAACTACTAAAACAAAGCCTATGCTCCAAACACACAAACAAGTTTATAAAATTATGTTCAAGTAAATGAATAACAACTGAAAATTGTGACATAACGTGTTCACATACTCATGCAGTGCTCTTGATAATGCCTGCTGAATATAAACTTATCCTTGTATTGTTAACTCTCTACTCGTATATTAAACTCTATCCTTGTATGGTTAACTCTAAAATTATAAAATTTTATTCAAATGAATCTAAGAACACACAAAATAAAAAATACCATGTTATCTCTTTACGTGCGCTCTTTCAACCCTGCTACAACAAACTCTGCTAAAATCATAGCTTCTATGTAAACTGTCAAATTTGCCATTTAGTTATCAATATTAGTCTCGTAGAACAAAAAAAAACATGACATGATTTTTTTATATAATTTTTATGCATATAAATCTATTTTCCAGTTATTTCCAGACAGCCTATTGAAATCGTAGTCTAGCGGATGAACTGTCAAAATACGAAATACGTTGTTCTCACAATAAAACTGATCAAACAATGTTCTTACAAAATTACTGATGTAATGCAATTCAAACTACTTTAGATTCCTGCCAGTATCGACCCAGATTTACACATGTGTGATTTGTGCCTGTACATGTCGTTTCTCAGATAGTTTTCTCTGGTATGTCACTTTTCCTTCGGCGCTAATTCATACTGATCTCATTTTCCTTCTGCACCCAACCCTATCCTGCAACGATAACCCAACTGGTATATGCTGACTAAAATCTCTGCTCTCATTTAATGAAACAATTATACTATAAAGTATACAACAAAAAATTAGATTTGAATATGAAATAATGATTCTCGATACATGAAAGCGTTTAAAATTTCAAAATCTCTGGTATAATAAATTAATTTAATGTATTATGAAAACACCTACAGGTAACCTTTGATATATATGTCAGTACATAGTACGATTGTTAACTGCCTTTGGGTTCTAGAGGTAATGGTGGGTGACGTACAGACATTCAGTGTACTGTACATATTAATTGTAGACGCATGAACTCATAAGTTTAACGTTTCAATTAGGAACATAAGTTTAGGTACCTCATATAGCCGTAGCCAGCTAAAGCTTATCAGATACTTAAAGTGTCGCCAGGATGATGCCAGCAACAGCCATAGTTATTACAGATTAAGTGATTGTGTACTAACCACAATTTATTTGGTTTTTGGAAACTGTATTTGTACTATACGAGTATTACCATAAAGTAATACTGAATAACTTTTTGTTAAGTAAACAATATATTGTTTAAAAAAATATTTGGCATTATTTTACACTTACCTCAAACATAAAATACTATCATACCTTATTGGAAATATGCATGGAACACAAACTTATGCATTTGAAATACTGCGTTTTCGGTTATATCTTCCATGGTTTGGGTCAGCTTACAACATAGTAGAGAAAAACATAAAATAAAAGCTTTAAGAGAATTAAAAATATATAGGCTACTACAGGAGCTGTTAATAACCCTTCTATTACAAAATACTGCAACTATATACCACATTTGTTTTAATGGTTTCGTTGAATCGTGGTCAAATGCGTAAAACTAAATAGGAAACAAAAGAATGTTTTAGCTAGAATGTAAACGGATTAAATATGGTAGCACGTGTTCTAGTGGCGAGCAGTCTGATACAATCTAGCGGCGACAAGCACATATACGACCGCTAGTGTTGTGATTCACAGTCGTAGGAGTAGGTGTATTAAAGATTTATTATTGATATGTAGAACCTAATTAATAGAGTTTGCTGTTTAATAATTGCGTCGTGTTTACCTGTCATGTCATAAAAATCTGTCATTATTTCATAAAGTATCGAGTACTGTATATATGTGAAAATTATGTTACAGGAGAACTATGTATACAGACAGACGTGCGATTTGATAAGCCCTAAACGAATGTGCGATGTAAATGTTATTAGTCTCAGGTAGTTATGGAAAATGTTTGTATATATATATATATATATATATATATATATATATATATATATATATATATATATATATATGCATGCATTCATACATACGTATATATGCGGAGAGTGTAGCAAATTATTATTACCTCCTAGAAATGGGTGACCGACATACAATATGTTATTTTTACAAGACGTGTATGATGAATATGATATTTATTTTCTTTTGGATGGTATATAAGTCAAATTACATCTTAGAGGAATGAAATTTCATAAATATATTGGCTCATGAGCTACAGCACATCGCGTTTATAATGGTGATCCTAAACAATTTGAAGATTCAGTTTAATAGTTATATATCACTGTAAAAACACGTCCAAACTGGTTCCATTAATGTAAAAATTCGCCTAAGGAAATTAACAAGAGCTCTAACAAGCGCTTATTAAGTTGCCGCTTCGTTTGAATGCTCAAAAAAAAATAACACAATGAAATGGTTACCAAAGACAGAGAATTCACTAACGATACTGAGACTATGCACGACAGACAATTCTTCACTAGGGGCACGCAGATCCTCTTTCACTAACGTGTTTAGAGACAATGAACTCGAAACTGACACGCGCGTGTGTTTACTGAAGGCTTTCGATACACTTCCTAAACGTGGGAAAGTACAGTTCTCAGACGAATATCCCATATATTTAAGTTCAAAAAATAAGAGCTCTTATTTTTGGAATGAAGAGAACCCTCACTGCTTGCTAAGCATCTAGTTGGTCCGCATGTTATTGGACAAACTGGATCTCGTGTGTCGGTGGTGGCCAATCAAAGTACGTGTCTCTATTTTACAAGACTGGTTTGTCACGCGATTGCAATGTTTCAGACATCATGTTGACATCTGATTTTAACATGTCGGGGCATAAACGCATTTCGTGATATGTGTAAGAGACTACCTGAATGATGTGTTCAACAAATGGATTCTAAGATGATCACCAACTTTAACAACACAAAATGGTCACTCACAAGCCAACATGTGGCATCATTGCATAACGCATTGGGGCATATTATATATCTTGTTGACAATACATGTCACGAGCCAACTGACGAACTTAAACAAACTGTTCGATAGATTTTTTTTGCTATCAGTATACCGTAGATGTTACGGAGGATTTAAGATAATTCTTAACAGAAAGTAATTTATGTGCTATGAATACTGGGATATGCACTCACATACTCTGGACTAAATGGTGGCCACATATCTTATTTATTGTAATTATGTCTTTTCCAAGTATTTATATAATTTGAGAAGCTTTGTTTTCCAATGGAGCCATGCTACACCCGATGTTTCAAAAAATACACTTGTACGTACTTGTTCATTAATCCAGCAATATTTTCCATGCCAACTAAGAACACACCTAGAAATTGTCCTCTTTGTGTATCTTTGTGGTAAATACATACGAATAAGCATAAAAGAAAATGTAAACATGTATCATAAGGATTAAAACTCTCTTTCAAAATGTTTTTTAACTTTAAATTTTTTAAACTTTCATTTAGTGTAATTTCAGGTAAATTATTTTTTTTTCAGGTTTAATTTTTGACACATGTTTTATTTCAGTTTGCGAGTTAACTGAATTTATGGGATTATAATACAAATGTATTAACTTCGCAAGTATTATCAATGTTTACCGACTGCAGTCTACATTCATATTATAAATGATAACACAATGTAAAGAAAATATCACAATTTCACGTACGGATGATTTACACTTGTTCAACATGGAAGTTACTTTTTACAGTCATCTGTGCCCACAAAATGTGAGACCAACTATGTAGTGCAAGTATTTCATGTTACGAACATATATTCAGTACGGCAAGCGTGGGCATGTGAAGCAGAACTATCTCCATTGTCGGAACAAACAGCTGTTACAGCGCCCTGAGCGAGACGTTAGATGCTTAGTAAGTTGGTAGCCCGCACCACGCCTGCTATTTCATTACTTGCCCGAGGCCACTTCGCTGTTGTAGGCGTGAAGGCAGCCCATTGGCTATTTCACCTTCTATTTGCGAGCGAGCAGTCTTAATTCTGCCTTCCGTTTAATCCGCCTACACTGAGTTTTGTCTTGGGCTTCATTCGCCGCCTCACCGTTGCATCCAGGAAAATATTAAAAACTTATTGTTTTTAATAACTTCAGTAAACTATTCCACATATTACCAACCCGTAGAACGCAAACTTCCGAATGGTTTTCTGTCGTACAAAATAAAGTAAACGTTACGGCGCCATCTAGCCTGGCTACGAAACGCTATGCAACAATTTAATTATTAGAGTAACGAAGACTCGGTGCTACTAAAGTGTATTATGTATTCTACCTACGAATTCTGACACCTAGCGGCTGTACTGGGACGTTGCAAAGCCCTATATACAACCACTTCTTAAATACCTCCATTTCTCAGATATTATTCAGACAATCCAAAAAGATAAGCGACCGGAAATAATGGGGCGATGATGTCTTTAAATGCAATACAATAAAATATAATCATTGGAAAATTTACTTACAAAATCGACCTAGGTAAAAATTTTGACCTAAATAAACAAATCAATTTGAAAATAATTGATATTGTTAGTTATCGTACATTGCATGGCTGGTGTACATCAATATTAAATTACTGTATTTATGAAGTAATTATGTCAGCCTCTACGCTATTTTTATCTTTTGTTTATTTTTTATATGTTTGTCAACTTTGTAAGAGAATAAAGTTTTATTTTTTCAAAAATGGGAAACTTGATATTTTTTCTGAAAAAAGAAAAGAAATCGTTTAAATAACTTCTTGATCAAACACCAAAAAAATTTAGCTACTAATAATACAAAAAAATATATTTTATGAAGGAATTCAGTCAGATGTATACTATAACTAGCAGACATTTCTCGTCCTTCAACCTGATAATATGTAAATTCTGGAAATTCTGCATTGCTAGTTCTGATGTTTGCACATTTCTATGCTACAGGTAGGCTACACCATTTTGTATGAGGGTACGATCATGTTTTTTTTTTGCCAGTTCGGAAAACAGCTTGACTAAGATTGTAAACAGTTTAATGCTTTGGTTTTGTTTACTATCCAAAATTGTATAGTTTTCTTGCACAAGTATATCGATTATTTGGAAAAATGCTTGACTTAAATAAAATTAGATTTTGTCATGTTCCTGGGTTTAATATTCGGTGCTTCGAATTTGTTCTCATTAATGACGTCGGTTCGTAACTAAGAAAATCAAGATTTAATTTGAATTTGTGTGAATGCCAGTGCTGATTAGATCAAATGTAGTATTTTGACCTTTCCTTATCTAAGAGGTGATTTAGTTAAAAAATTCATAGTCAAAGGTCAACCATTTTATTAAATAGCATGGCAAGAATAACAAAGGATTTTGTCAGACATGATATCTACGTATCTGATTGTAATTATTATCTTGCTTTAGTTTGCAACAATTTCTTTACAAGTACGCGTGTTTGTTTTGCGAGCAAGTAATTTAATTTACAGGTTTCAAAACATTCCAAATAGTAAATACATCAAATTCACCTTGTGATTTTAGTCGATACGTAAGGTTTTAATAGATAAAAACGTTCTAAACCTCAACAGAACATTCGTCACAGAATTCAGTTTTTTCAGACAAATGCACGTATTTATTTAAGGTACAATTGAATGGCTTAGTGCAGTATAGTGACAAACCACACTTTTATGTAAAGTGAGATTTTGTTATTTTCAGAGCCGGCGTTTCTGTACCTGTCATCGGTGTGAAAGGTTTTTAAACATCTCAATAGATGACGCCAGTATCTCAAAGTCATCTTAATGCTCAACTGCCATTTCTCTCCTGTAACATGCCCAAGCTACAGTTAAATATTGCTGGCATAAGTGAACGCAGGCCATATTGTTGCTAAAAAATCGTATTTCTGAGGAATATTTGGGCAGCTGTGATTAATGTAACAGTTCCATTATTGGCAATTGTGACGTGGCTATATCCTACAAACTAAATAATGACAAATCTTCAACTGATTCGTTTAATATAAGTATTAATACATAATTTGTGGTTTGTCATACTCTTGCTTCCAATAATGTACTGTTGTGCCAAATAATTACCAAAATCGTAAAAAAAAAAAAAAACTTGTATTCTTTTTTTAGTGTAAAATTTTTTAATCAATTAGTATTACGTAAATCATATTTTTCTGTCTGGAAAAACTGTAACCTATAGTAATATCACTGGTATGAAGATAAGTGTAACATATCATTATCTTGCATGCATGTTTACATTGGTAATGCGTTAACATACAAAACGTTTTGTTATTTGTTACTTCATTTGATATAACATAAAGGGAAAAATGCTGTTGTAATGCAGTTCAGGGGGTCGAAGCTGTTTAAAGGAATATAGGGGCCGTTAATATATAAGGCAGAATGAGTTACACAACATCAGAAAGAGCAATGATATGTTTATGTCTAGTGTAATATGGTAAATTTAAACGAGAAAACCAGTTTATAACTGTATGTTTTTAAGTTTAATACTGATCGAAAAATAAAGGTAAAAAATAATTCAGTAAAGAATTTTATAAACTCAAGTCGTTCTTTAAATATTACTTTGGCTACCTTGAACATATCGATTTTGTGTCGTATTCTTTGTAACACATTGAAAATGAACGCCTTATGAAAATTCATCATTATTTTCTCATACCTGGGCACACTCATATGTCATCTGACAGGGATTTTACTTTAATAGAGAAGTGTCACAGGAAGATAACACAAATATTTTCACCGACAGAATGGCTCGACGTAATGAAGAAAGGGAATAAGAAGAGACCCATCATAGTTATAAGTATGTCAAAAGCCAACAGTTAGTATGGAAAGACTTGTAATAAATATTGCAAAATCTAAGGAAACAAAATGTAAAATGTGGCAAACCCGTGAAGTTTTCTTCTGCTCTTTCATTCAAGTTCCCTTTCCGAAACATGACTAGCTTCTTCAATAAGCATGCGTGAATAAACGCTAAAAAAAAAGGTGAATTTGTGTAAGGTTGACAGACCTGCAGAAATAAAACTATGTAATCTGTTGAGATAATAAATAGAACCAGTGAAGATTAACAACAAGAAGTTGGATGGTATGCGATGCCTGCTTCTTTCTGTTCCTTCTGTCCACCACAACTTCTACGATGCACTTCAACCTGACAGTGCTGCAGATGACGATGCACATGTGGAACTCATAAGTTAAACTTTGTTCTGCGAAAAGAAAATACTTTGAATACTATTTCCAGTTACTGCCTATATTAGCAATGGTAGTAACGCATCCATGTAAATTGAGTGAATCACAATTATGTTGTAGTAAATGGTCTAACATTTTCTATAACCACCACATGTGTTCCTTAAACATATTATATGTAAATGAAAGGAAGGTTCATATGATGTAGGTACATTGTCACACTAATACCCATCAATGTTCAGCTAATTATAAGATAAGTAAAATGAGACAAAGTGACAAACTGCAAAATATGCGTGCATTTTTACGTAAAATACCTTATTAGTGGTGTTAATTTGCACCATCAGTGAAAAACAATATTGCCAACACGCTCTCCAATAATTACACTGGTCAATTATTTATCCATAAAATTAATTATATCAATAAATTAAATTATAGAATTTGTCAATGGTTTAGAACAGCTATAGCTCAGTTTGTGCATAATATGGCTTGTCGCTGTACTGCACTAAGCCCTTCAATTAAATGTGACTTATGTCAACTCTTCTTGGTCCTTTATTAAGTCTCTATTTTAACTTTTTATGCGAGTCATTGCAATTTTATGGAGCATGACACTAAACTAAAATATTTCAATAATGTCAAGCTCTCCTCGCAACATAACACCTTAAAGTGTCCTCATCACAATGCGTTAATGAGAAGGAAACCAACTGTGCGCATTCCCGATCGATTGCTCCAGTATAAATATCTGACCATTTTCCTATCAGAATAAAGATTCAAGATTGATTCCCCGCGTGGTAGTTCAGGGTCTACGCATGTGGCAAACAAAGCGAAATTTACTGTGGTCAGATGTGTTTTTACGCGATTTCAATTTTCTCTTGCCAAAATACCCCCGATACTCCGTACTTACATAGTCTTTCCTCTCTCCAATACTTAGTACACTGTTAAATATTTCCGCAAATTCACGGAAATATTTACATAAAAGCACTGATTGTACGGAAGTGGCTTCCGCAAATTTTTGTTTCTGGAAATTTTACGTATTAGCAGTTTACGGATGTTTGACTATAACTTTCCGTAAATTTATGGAAATATGTTTCTACAATTGTAAATCATATTTTATTGTGTTTACTCAAAAATGCTGGTATTAATGATCACTATGTCGCCTAGATTAATGTGCATGCTCACTGGTGCGAAACGAAGGGAATAGATGCGACATGCAATACTGCCAAGGACTCGTATCGCGCATGGACAAAGGGCCAAACAACTCTGTGACTGAAGTATCCCGAGGAGGCCACATACATATTTTATCCTCTCGCTTCACATATTCTGCAGTGGGCGGTCACACACATCACTACATGAAACTTATCACAACTGATAAAAATCTCACCTCTTCTCTGTGGTTTGCACCAGCGTATATGCACCTTTAAAGTTATTTATTTCTATGCAGTAAAATCTTTTTCTCATAATGGTACTTATGAAGTTCTGTAATATCAGATCATCAAAAATAAAACTTGGCTATCAGAATGTTGGTCTCTTACCACTGCATGGAACTTTCTTATAGACGATTTTGTCAATGTCGTACTTTGGATAGAGCGTCTGCTTGACAATCTCAAGGTTGTGGGTCCGAATCCCGGTGAATTCGAGAAATTTTCCATGGTATCAAACGATATTTTAAGGTCTCGAGAGAACATATAAGAGTATTTCGTATTTCTGGAAAATTGAGTGTAAGCAGTTGTAAGAAGTTCAATTTTGTGAGGAAAACAGAGTTTCCGTAATTTTACGGAAGGTTCCGTTAAGATGCAAAACTGAGTGTCCGTTATTTTACTAAGATTTCTGGATAATTTTTTGTCACTACTTTTTCGTAATTTCACTGAAATTTTTCCTAACAGTATACCAATTTGTTAACTGCTCATGAAAACAAATTCAATTAGGATGTAAGTTTACAGAACCTCGTCCTAAATGTTTAATTTTCATTTAAATGTGGTCTACACATGAAGTTATTATTTTAACTCGTGCTAACATCATACCTTAATAGATGAAATTAGTTCTTAATTGAACAACCCAACCTAGGTTTGTCTTATAATATATGCCTTAAGACGTATAGCTGTCAGAGAATAATGACGAATCGCCATTACATTGGAATTCTGAGTATCGTGAGCTATGCTTCACAGTGAAACTTATATCGCAACGACACTCTATGACATGTACCGTAAGGCTGGGTGGCTTCTGGACATTAAAAACATATTTTTTTTTGCAAATATGCAAGTACTGAGAAGAGATAAATTTCTAATATAAAACACACACACAAAATTTAATGAATATTTACACACAGATGACACATGGAAATTGTGTGTAAATGTGTTCATAACTGACTCCCGCTTACGGTTTAAAACACTTCTTAATAAACAATTTTTGGTTATATTTTATAACTAGCTTAGTTAATCATACGTATTAGACAATGGATAATGAATATGAAAACTTATTTTATTTAAGAATTCAGGGACGTGTTAGGTAATTTCTTCCGGTTCGTTTTATTCAATAATTATTAAAATTTTATTTTATGGTCGTGAATTACTATGCGAATATAATAGAATGTGTGAATGCCTCACGATAGTTCTTAACTATGATCAAATAAGTTGCATTAAATATTTTAATATTTAAGGTACCGCGTTCGTCATCCCTGCCCTGCCACCTTCCCCCGCCGGCCCGACCCACCTTATTTCTCTCCCAACATAATATAAACATTTTCTGTCTTAAACGATTGTGAGCACTAGCACAAATCAACTCACTGAATATAAACATGTAGATTAACCATGAGCTCTAAGTTACTTCAACAGTCTGTTATAGCCTGAACATTTATCTCAATAAGATATTCAGTAATTTTATCTAAAACTAATTAAGGAAATAATCTATATGTTCTTGACAAATTCATATTTTCTCTTATCACAAGTCTTACTAGAGTTATATTTTGGAGATATGCCAATTTAACTTAGTACTTACTATGGAAGACTTCCCACAAACACTTCTGAAATCATTCACATGTTATGCTTTAAAATGATATTCTTAGTTGTACAACCTAATGGTTTTTTTAAAACACAATTTGTTTACCTCTACATACTACTGAGACGTTAAATACAACGTAAAATACATTCCTTAACTTGCATTACAGTTTGTAATTGTTTTACATCGCTGTCATTTTTGACACTGAACTGTTTAGTTCGTGTGTATTCAAGTAACTGCTTTTCTTAACCTAAATTTCGATATTTTAATTTTATTGCACGTATTTGAATACATATTTTAAATATAACAAATTTTTATCAAGAATTACGTTTGAATACAGTAACTATGTAAAAAATTATACTAATTGCTTTCTTAAATTGAAACACGAAAACCATTTCTTCTCTCTATCCACAGCATTAAACATATTTAGCCAGACAGTGTTGGTTGTATTTCTGGATGCATTCAGAAATATAGTTAAAATGTAAATAAAATAAAATGTACTGTATGGATGCATACATTAATTCAAATACTTTAATATATTGTCAGAAAAACAGTCAAAATATTGTAAAATTTTCATCAAAAAATACATTTTACCAAATAACTGTCTATGCTTAATTCAAGTACAAAATTTTTTTTCTCAATATAATGTTGTCGATTCCGAACTTTTGTAATTAGTACGTTCCATTACAAACATTTATGTGGAAAACATTTTAGAATCCGGAGAAGTAAAATTGTGCTGTCTTGAACTTTCTCCGAGGGCATAACAACCTGCTATTTGAGATAATATTAAAAAGAAACACTTTATAAACTTCCTTAAAATATAGTGACATGCTTGAGAAAATATTATGTGGCAACCGTTAAATAATTATGAATATGTTTTATAAAATTGTGTATAGCCCTCTCAACTGAAGTACAAAAATTGACTGTTCTTAACGTAGCATTTAAATGTAATTACTTGGGTACAGTTAATAATCACATGCTTATTGTCATACAATACGTTTTAAACATGATAATGTAAACAATTCACAATACATTTATAATATTGTACATGATATAATCTATATATATATATAAATGAAAGCTGACTGATTGACTGACTGACTGACTGACTGACATATCAAACTGCAGCCCAAACCGCTGAACCTATAAACATGAAATTTTTTGTGGGGGTTCCCCTCAGGTCGTAGGCGAGCACTAAGATGGGATTTTTCGAAATTCGACCTCTAAAGGGGTGAAAAGGGGCGAAATTTGTTTCCGAAGAAACGTCTATAGAGCTCGAACCCGACGGCCTATCATCGTGATTTTTACTTTAATAGGAAACTCGTAAAAATGCATACTGGCCATTTTAAGGATTTTTCGAAGTTCAACATTTAAGGGGCTGAAAAAAACCTTAAATGTGTTTCCAATCAACTATCGATATCTATCGAACCCTTCGGGATAGAGAGTTGATATTCACTTCAAAATATTGCTTACGTAAATACCCAAAAAGTAGTTTTAGGTTTTTTTGAAATTCGACCCCCAGGCAGTAAAATGGGGCAATATGTGTTTTTAATGAATCGTCGTTATCTTTGAAACACAATTGGCTATCGTCGTGATTTTAACTTTAATTGATTACTTTTACAAATGTCTATGACAGGACTCAAAAGACGTTTTGAAATTCGTTATTTAAAGGGGTAAAAAAACGTGAAATGTGTTTTCGATTATCCTTCCATATCTATCGAATCAATCGAGATATCGAAGTACTCTTTGCTTTAAATTAGTGATTTTGTAAATATCCCAAGTACCACTTAAAATATATTTTCCGAATTCGGCCCTAAACTGGTTAAAAATGGGGTAATATGAGTTATCGACTCACATTCGATATATATCGATCCCATAGTTTTTTATATAGAGACGTGATTTTTGTTTAGGATTGATGCTTATTTAAATACCTAAAAAGTAATTTCAGGAATTTTCGAAATT
>PNEQ01007871.1:9705-25654 GCA_003012365.1 Medauroidea extradentata
TATATATATATATATATATATATATATATATATATATATATATATATATATATATATATATATATATATATATTACAGTGTATATATATATATATATACTGTAAGAATGAATTTTTGATATATATATATATATATACTCACACACACACACATATATTAATTTTGAGTTTAAAAAAATATCTTTTCTAAACCACCGCGAAACTAAATAAAAGCGAGGCCTCGAATGCAATCGTTTAACAATAACACTGACGAAATAGCGGGCGATGTGGAAATATCTTGGTCGACAGCGAAGTTTCCAGTGCTGGTGAGGGATGGTATGAGTTGAATATGGAGTAGTGCCGGAATGATGAGGCCAGGGAGGGAGGGGGCGGAGATCCTACAGAGGCCACGCCAACCAACGTCATCGTCCGGCACGATTCCAACATGTTAATATCCGAGCCGACCCCATCGAGCAATGGAACTTGGATCGCCTTGGTGGGAGGCAAGCGCTCTAGCCACTGTACCTACCGCAGACCCAAAAGGGAGGAGGCTAAGAAGCCTGTGTTTTCTGCGGGGGATTCGCGCAGGGACGTAGCGAAGAAGGCAGGTTTAGAGTTCTAACCCCCATCCCCGGTCAGCCACAAAAAAAATCGTATAAAAAATTCAAACAACTTTTACCTGTTGAATATTCAATGTTTTGTTACGAAAACTGCTAAAAATAGCACTATTTTGCACCTTGAAATCCGTATTTTCCCGCGGGAGGACCATGGATCCCTCGCTTTAAATTATGGTCGGTGTTAATTTATAATATTCTCTTGTTAACCCCTCCTCGAGTCAAGTATCCTGGCTGCGCAACTGGAGTCGCGGAGATTTAAGTCATACCACTTGGCCTCACACACACATGACTATTTACGTTCACTTCTCGATTTTTAGCATTCGAGAAACGTGGAAAGGGATGCCTTGTGTTTTCTTGGACTAAACTACTCCCATTTCTCCCGCTCTTACGTTCCTCCGCTACAACTTACTAGCCTCATATTATTCTCACAAACTCTAAATACCATAAGAGCACGAGATTTGCCTGCGGTCAAATATGTCGCTAATTTATAAAATGTTCTTCTGTAAGGGTACCGAATAATACGGTAAAAAATGAGAGACAGAAAGTTTTGGTAAATTAATCGCTCAACAAGGCAGCATTTACTGAGCAGCATTCTTCTAAAAGGTCCTGGCCTTTTTTTTTTATCTCGCACACAAAGAAGACCTGTTTTGTGGTGGCCACAAATTGTTTTGTCAATATGGACGCCACATTCTTGTAGCGATAACATTTATTTTGTAGTCACTGGAGAACCCTACTGGGGGCAACAAAATATAATTTAGTGACCACCATAAAACAATTCGGTGAGGTCCATAATGACAAAATATTTTGAGATATCTAAACAGCTTTATTTCGGCAGAGAGAACATAGGTGCACTTCCTTTATGCGAGCATTTACAATTTCTCGTCCATTCAGTTAAGTAATTTGTCATCGTAAAAATTAAGTTTTAACTGTTACTCTCCTAATGCATACTGCCATAGTCAAGTACTTAAGTCATATATTTTTACACATTTCAAAAGTATTTTTTTCCTTATTACGACGTCACCTAGGTCTACGTTATGAATTTGTTCTAACTAAATAATTATAATTTTATCTACCACCTGTAAATTTTAAGTGAATTTAATAGATTTAAGAGTTCGAATTGTGGTTTGTAGGTTGAAAACTTCCTGAATTATTTGTTTTCAAAGACACGCTCAATTTTTTAAGTTTCACTGTCAACAGTCGTTACATTAAAGCTAAAAATAAATAATATTTTCTAGCAAAAACCTCGCATTCTTTTACTAATAATTTTTAATTAGCATTTTTAATTATAACTCGTCGGATGTTAGTGCTGAAATAGAAAATTAGGTAGATAAGATTTAGAGGGTTAACTGAGGAAACTGTGAAGAGTATCTTGAGATATTGTACGGTGTGCCAAGACAGGTTCACTGTGAATGACAGAAGACTAGGACTGTCTGTGGACTAGGCGCGCTGTGTGCAAAAATTATTCAGTACAAAATTCATTTACGGAAAATTGTCGGTTCCTCTAAGCTGTTAGAAAACAGGTTTTGCTACCTTGTTGTTAGCATAGCAAATAGGTTCCTCTCGTAAAGCAATTCTGCGACACAACCTCAGTCGTTGTAAATAGTAGGCCTACATTTGATCCTGGAGAAAAAAAAAGTGGGGGCAGGGTGGAAGCCGCAGTGATACGAATGTGTAATTTTTGCAAAATCATTGCTCGTAAAGTTAGCAAAATCTGTTTCACAGGTTTTTGTATCGTTATGGGAAGAGTTCACTAAAATTTTCAATTTTTTTTTTTTTTTTTTTTTTTTTTTTTTTTAACAAATATTATGTTTGTACAGGATAATATTTGTTTAGTAGATCGTACATTGTGACTTATTTTACAGTGATGACAATTTTATAGATTTCAGATTTTGTATAATAGCATGTCAAGGCCCCAAATTTGGCATAAAACTGTTTTATATAAGAAAGGAAAACCAACTGACTTATAGACATGAAATAATTCATTGTGAATCACATAGTCACTTTAGTAGATTATTGTTGCGTTTTAAATTATTCATTTTTGAATACATGCAATTTTGTATACTTTTCAACCAACTGTAATTTAGAGTTTTAGCACTGAGTTAATCTTTACTCAATGGTTTTAGTAATTCACTAAACATCCCCTTGTAAATAACATGTGACACATTGTTTTATTCTAACTCAATAAAAGTAAAAACATATGGTACAAAATGTCCTCCGTATCACTTGAGCAGACGATATTTAAAACAGATTAGCCAATAATTTAAAATGATAACCGAAGTATCGTTTGTAGCTTTTTAAGTAATGCGAGAGAATTGTTAAGACTTTTACGAAAAAGAGAGAAAGTAGGAGATATGAAAATAACTACAGTAACGTATAAAAAATTGTTCCTGGAAATTAGAACATGAGATGAAGCGCGTAATGAGATGTGGTCATAAAACAGTTCATTCATTCTGGTAGCGGTATAATTTATTTTATCCACTTCCACCTCCCGTGTTCTCTTGAACCTCAGCCCCCCCCTTTTTTTTTTCACAGTACCGCTCCCGGCAACGTCTTTTTTTACCTTGTGTGAACTTTCTAGTTCGCTAGACGGCCGCCAGGCGCAGGGTTGCGTAATTGCTGCATGGTTGTGCGCGGCGAGTGAGTCATGGCGCAGCTTCGTGAATCGCCCGCCAGGAACGCTAGCGTCGACGTCGTGCCACGCTATTTCCGTCCAGGCGGCGCGGCGGCCGTGCCCTTGCGGGCATCCACCCCGAACAAAAAAAAATTGTGTAATTAGCCACTTAACTAAGAACCGCATTTGAGGGAGGAAAAGAAAAAAAAAGACAGCGCCGACTTAATTCTCAGCGGGGCGACGTTGGTTGGTTTCTAAGGAAAGGATGCAGATCAAAGTGCCATCACTATTAACCTCCCCCAGCCCCGCCGGCCTATTTTTTTTTTATCTTTACTAAGCTGTGTCGGTCTAAGTGAAATGGAGGTTTTAGTTTTCTCGCATCCACCAATTTTACCTAGACCGACAAAAGAATGTAAAGTGAAAACTGCCCCTAAATTTTTGCTATACCACTTCACAGTTATTGCAGTAAGATTTAATTTAAGGATAAGGTCTTACTGCATCTCATCAATACATTTTGAATTTTAACAAAGAATAAATAGTTTTTAAAAAATGAAATAAAGTTAGAAATACCAAATAGGTTTGCCACATATTTTTCGGGCGCAAAATAAACTATATTTTTTCCTCGTAGAAAATACACATTTAACATTGCAATCGTCAATATGATAATATGACAATTTTATACACAATATCCTTCTGAATTAAAAATAAAATTATAACTTCTGATGTGAAAATAGAATATTTTACAATATCTTGTGATCTAAGGTATATTGTGTCCACTTAAAAAAAACTCTATGCCAAGCACCTGTAAAATATTACATCTGACACTCAGTAAACGTGATGCAAAATCTGCAAACAGTTTCCTGAAGCACATGCCTTCTGAAACATTTCCAACGTCGATAGGCATGAATAGTGGCTTCCATAATCGATCCTCTGTGTAAATGACCACTACTGGATATAATAACATCCGAGTCCAAGACAAAATAGCCCTCCACTGTACATATTTAACACAGGCGTTATTCGTCTCTTCATGGTAATTAATATTTCCGCACCGGGAAACATCTGCCGACATTCGCGATAGCTAGAGGTACACGAAATTTGCGGATTGGTTTCAGGATAAGCTGGAATTCAAACGCATGTGAATTTTTGTCACTTTCCGATAGGGTCACAGATTACCAGATACGTCCTTGAAAACTCTCAGCCACTAACACATTTGTAATAAAACGTGGAACAAACTACGCTTCACTTGTTACAGGTTTGACAGCGAATGAACGGATAACAGGAGATGGAATACACAGTGGAGTCTAGCTGACAGGCCATTGAATCCTCGAATTTCACGTACCTCTAGCGATGACACAGCTGTTAGGCGATTACGAGTTCCAAACCGATACAAAGCTTACAAATTGCATACATTTACAATTCCAATATGTTCATTATTGACAGATTATGTTACGCAAAAACCTGCACACTCTCCTTCCTCCCATGATTTTAGTAAGTGTTATAATTTTTCCCACGTCATGGTGTAAATATTATTCAAGTAGTTTGTAATGGACAACTGTAAAAAAAACATTAAGACTGTTTGCAACAGTACTGTGTATAAATATATAGGTATGGTTTAGATAATAATTATTGCTGCCTCGATTAATCACAAAAATTCATATTTTTTCGAATTATTTTATAACGGAAAATGTATTTAGTTTGGTGCTAAAGAAGGGTGTATAGCTTCAGTTTGCTTGAAGACGAGAGCAGAAGTGTCTGGTCCCGAAACAAACGTTGCAACAAGTTCGTCTGAGGAGACTTTTTTTGTCGTATTCGTTGTGTCGTCTGCGTTGTTCTCGTTGATTTCATCAAGTCCTGTTTTTTGTCTCTGGTCTCCATCCCAGTAACTGTCGTTGCTATCTATATTGTGTTGTCTTGAGTCTTTTTAGTTATCCAGGTTTATTTACGAGATGTTAGTTTTACGAAATCATGCAAAATTTTTGTTATTCCGAACAAAATAGAAAAAAAAACTATTGTTTAAGTATAAAAACTTTCCTCTGACTACTCCAGTAGCAAAATCTTTCACTTTGAGCGAATTATTACAATGACGAACGTAACTCGCAAAGTGACAAAACGATAGCTATCATCGGCATGCATATTACGAAAACGTCACTAAAACTGAAGCGTAGTTGTTTCTGATTTTTCTTAGTGTATGTTATCGTGACGTTTACAACAAAACCTGGCTGAAATGTAACCAGTTAGTTTTAAATCAACACGTCTAGATAAATCCATGTGTGACATTGAACTGGCTGTTACGTCACTCGGCGTCTACATACACCGGATTGCGTCACTTGGTTTCTCAATTTCTTGTCCGTTAGACGAAGGTTGTTTTATTTATAATTTTTGCTGTTATCATTATTTCATATGTTAAATAAATATGCCACTTACTTACCTGTGTGGTTAGTTATTATGTTTTAATAGCATTGTAATTATTGTGTTTTGAGTTAGTATTCCAAGTTTTGTCCCGAACACTAAGTCTTCATTTCACTTCGAAAGCACAAATTCGACACGAAAGTGTCGAACGTGATTTTATTGCGACAGTTTTCTCAGAATATTTCCTTGGGACTTCATCGAATCGAGACGCGTAATACAAATAGCACTTGTTTGCTCAGCAGGTTCCATAATTGTTATAGTACAGTATCAGACTAATCTTATGAAATAATTTAAACAAGAGTAAAAAATTTTTGTGTCAGATGTGGGGTTCGAACCCACGCTCCCTCTCGGGAACCAGAACTTAAGTCTGGCGCCTTAGACCGCTCGGCCAATCTGACTTGGTGATCGACGAATTCAACTTTTAGATTGCTGTACGTGGCAAATACAAGTGTACGATAGAAAATACAGTATCTTAGAGTGAAATGAGGTAGCATGAGAATGTATTGTTCTGTACAAAAATATTGTCCTTACGTTATTCACTTTGCCAACTCACAACGTAACTTTTGTTTCCCAATCTGGAAATAAAGTATTTTAGTGCAAAGGCCTACATACTACAAATATTAATATACAATATTATTTTGAGAGCTTCAAATACTGGCATCTTGTCTTTTGGTAGCAAAAAAAAAACTGTACAAAAATTGTTTCCAAAGGCACGCCGGTAATGTTTAAAGCAGAAAGTGAATAAACGTATATTTTAATAAAATTATGAATTTTTTAAATACAATACGGTTTATTGTTTTGCGCATATTTCACTAGTAAACGCCGTGATCCATCATTTCTACTTCTTCCAGAATAATTATTATTTTATTCCTAAAAGAGAGCAGGTATCGAAAAACTTTTGCACAGTTTTGTTAAAGTCAGGGTTAATAGCCTATGTACTGTAATTTGTTCTAAACAACGAATTATATAGATCTGATTAATTAGTTAATTAACGGAAATTTCTTTAATTGCATAATTAGCTGAAACCGCTGTATGTTTTGTATTGAAAAAAATTCGTTTAAATTCTGTTTCTAACAGAACTGTGTCACAGTTTTGCGATGTCTGCTCTCGTTTAACTATCGTAAAAGTAGTAGAAATGAAGGATCATGGCCTTAATATGTCTATTAGTACCTATTGTTTTTTTTTTTTTTGCAACATGTAGTGTAGTTGACAGTGTGTCAAATATTTATTGGCAATTAAAAGATGAGAGTAAAAATTAAAATAAACAATTTTTTGCTGCGTAAAAGCTTCTTTCCTTAGTGCAACCAAAACCTATATTTTGCGAGTTGCTAAAATTGACAGAACTTACACTATTTACGTATTATTACGTTATTTTTAAATGTAGTTTTGACTGTAAGTTTAATTTAAAATTGCGTCAGAAGCGAAGTTAAACTTCATGTCACGGTAAAAAATCTAAAAATTTTTATTATTAGATTTAATTTGATATGAGAGGGGACGGTTGACAGTATTTTATATGAGAAATACACTTACTTAACGGATTTCCTTTACCGTTGCGTCACATGATAAAGAGATGATGTAATCGTTTGTGTCTGGGTGTTGTGTCGATATTCGACTGAATTCTACCTGGATTGCTTTTTTATGTTTTTTTCGTGTGTGTATTATGTCTGTTTTTTGTTCTTCGTCAATCAACACAAGTTTGATCACTAGATCAGCAAGACATGAGTAATGATGTATGTCCACAAACCAATACATTCTAATATCAATATTACAATATCACTCCTTTCTGTTATTTAATGTCATATATACTGGCTATTGCTTTCGTAAATCAACCAATCACTAGACTTGGCATAGACAAAATTATTCAACACATTATAAATGCTAAGTTTAGAAGCAACGTATTTTATTTATTGTATTACGTTAGTCATTGTTCTGGCCGTTTCGAGATCATGAATTTTTATTTGAAAACCTCAAAAGAATTTTTACGCTAAGTGTGTTAGAAATTTCGTTTCTTATAGTATATTTAAAAATTTTCAAACAAAATGGTTCGATTTAGATGTCCGGTGTTCTTGTTCCGCTACGTCCTACACAAAAACAATTTTCACTCAAACGAAAATACTGACCTCGGAGAATTTTAATACAGTATCTTTAAAACATTGGTGACATTTTTTTTTTTTCAGAAGTCTTAAAAATATTTTGCAATCATACTGCAGTGTAAAATACATCTAACTAAAACTATTTTTTAAAAACTCATTTTTTACTCATATCTTCAATGTAAACAATATAATCTTTTGTTTTCAATACAAGCAGCATATTTTTACATAAATTGTCATCTTTATTTGTACGTTTTAACTTTTGGGAAAGTGTCAGATTTGAAGGGCGTGTCAGACGTTTATTAGCATACTTTCTGAAGGAAAAAGTAGGCTTATGAGATCACTTTTCTGTGTAGACCTATGTGTATGATTGTGTGTCCGTGTGTGTGTATACCACCTAAAACTTTTGAACCAGTGGACCGAATTTCATCAAACCTTGTACACATAAATATGACTTGACTTTTATTATATATTTAGATTACGCCCTTTTCATATTTTCAAAATGATTGCCATTATAAAATTTCAGATCAAGTTAGATATCTAAGGAACCATATTTTAGAATGTTATCAAACTTGGAACACAGATACTACATACAATTCTGACATGACTTTTTGTATATTGTTCATCCTGTGTTTATATTATCAAATCGGCGGCTATTTTTATATTTTCATCATAGTCTAGCATATCTTAGGAAATTTTTTTTCAGAATTTCATAAAGCTTGGTACACATATACATATACTACATACAAAGCTAACTAGACTTTTGTGTATTTCGGGCATCCTTTGTTCAGATTTTCAAAATGGCAGCCATTTTATATGTTTAGCGTAGTAATATCTTTGGAACTATTTTCCAGAATCACATCAAACTTGGTACACATATACTACATACAAAGCTGACGTGACTTTGGTATATTTCGTTCATCCTGTGTTTACGTATTTCAAAATGGTGGTAATTTTTATATTTTTATTATAGTGTTACATATCTTAGGAAATATTTTTCAGAATCACATCAAACTTGGTACACATCCCTACTACTTACAAAGCTGACTTGACTTTTGTGTATTTCGTTCATCGTGTGTTTATATTTTCAAAATGGCGGCCATTAAAATTTTTTTAGCATAATATTAAATATCTTAGGAAATATTTTTTTAGAATTTCATCAAATTTGGTAGACGTTTACAAAGATGACTTGATTTTTGTGTATTTCGCTCATTCTGTGTTCATATTATAAATATGGCGACCATCTGCATATTTTTAGCATAGTATTACACATCTTAGGAAATAGTTTATTATCTCACCAAACTTGGTACGCATATACAACATACTAAGCTGACTTTGCTTTTGTGTATTTTGTTCATCCTGTGTTCTTATATACCATCGTTATATTTTAGCGTAGGTAGTATTACATAATGGTAGCCATTTTTATATTTTTTGCATAATATGCTCTATGTGCTGAAATGTTTTTAGGGATTTCATCAAACTTGATATACATATACTACATAGCCTACAAAGCTGACTTGACTTGTCTGTATTTCGTTTATCACGTGTTCATATGTTTATAATGGTGACCATGTCGTATATTGTGCGTAATATTACATATTTGGGGAAATTGTATTTTACTTAGTTGACTGGACTTTTGTGTATTTCGTTCATCCTTTGGTGATATTTTGAAATCTGCGGCCATGTTTTGTCTTTATGATAGAAAGATATCTCAGAAATTTTTACCAATTTTAATCAAACTGGGTATGGGTATATTGCTTTGTAGGCTGACTTATTTTTTGTATATTTTGTTTTTCATATGTCGTAAATAATATTATAATTCAATATATCTAGATGCACGTAAATTATTTTAACCTTCTGGGTTAGTTTTAACACTGGTAACTTCTTGTTTTCATTTGTGGATTTGTCACTTGTAGTTATGTTAGCATACTTTTGAAGTGTGTAACATGGAATTTTAGTAGTCATAATAAAGTATTTTGGGTCTTAACTTTTGAGATACTTTTATTTAGCTCTTAGGTGATATGTTGTTGCGTAAATTAATCATACGTCCTTTTTATGAAAGAAATGTCTTAGCATTAAGATTTTGTGTTCCTGTTGCCATTTTTTTTCCATTACAAGAAAATACCAACTCACATTTAATTCCAGTTCCTTGCACTAACACCTGCATTATTTGTATAATTTTAATCGATTGAACAGTTTAATATTTAATGTATTATCCAAATTTCGTTTAGTTTGTTTCTAGGTGTGCATTCCAAAGAAGCCTTTGTTTGTCAATGTTTTTATTCCAGATACAAAAAAATTTAAGTACTGTGATTTTGTGCAGTTAACATTTAGGTGTTCGTATGTTTTTTCGATCTGTTTGTCATTAATATATTTTTTTATCAGAATGTTTCATTTTGAAATTTTTGTAACAATTTATTTATGTTTCCGTTTTTTTAAGAGTTCAGTTTTATGAAATTTTTTTGTTTCCAGTAAATTTATTATGTTAGTAGAAATTTTAAAAATTGTTGCGTACTTTAGGCTGGGGACACACTATCAGCTTGTTAAATACCATTAATTATTTTTGCCAACGTTTGACATTTAAAATCTTTGCGATAGGCATACTTATGTAAAATATTCGTTGGAAAATACCAAGTGAACATGGTACATAAATATACACGTTTATAGAAATACGTATAGAAACAAAACAGCAATCCTATAAAATAATCTCTGGTAACTTTGGGGCAAACATTTTTCCATAATCATATGTTTCTGATGATCCAGTTCTGCCGCCTACATTTTGTAGTTTTCAATGGGGTAAGAGATTGTACTAAAGAAAACATTCTCTCTAGCAAAATATTTGCTCACAAGGTTGGCACAATTTGTTATCTAAGATTGCGTGTGTGTGCGTATATATAAATATATATGTGTGTGTGAGTGAATATATAAATTTATATATCCTTAAAAATGCATTTAAGATCTCGATGAACATTATATAACACTTCAACACACATAACTATAAATGTGAAAGTTAGTTGCTGTATTTACATTTCTTATTTTATTTGAGAAATGTCCTATACATTATTACGTCTTGGGAATGTTATGTACTACATTCTTTACGAACTAGTGAATATTATATTTATATTACTATGTTTTCAAAAAAAATAGTATCTCACTTCTCGGAATTTTTAATCTTCAGTTCAGAAAACTCAACTTACAGTTTCTACATTAGCGTATGAAATATTAGCTACAGTGATATTTCGAACTGTTATATTCATTTGATTTCCCACTTTTTCATTTAAAAAAAAATTGTCTTTTATTTTTTATCGATAAGTTTATTATATGTTAAAAATAAAATCGTATTTTAATTTAAAAATATTAGCAATACGTTCTTTAAATATTTACGGCTTTTAAGCAAACGAGGTTAATAATGTCTGTATATTTCAAGAGCTTAAAATTCCGGAATGTAAACTTTTCGCACGATTAGTTGCACGTTCTCATTGTGAAACATGTACGTAGAAGCCGTGAAAGAGACTGTATCAGTTGGTCACATCCGGCCTCGAGGCATGCTGCACGCTATGCAGGAGAACACAATCTTGTGCATTTCTCACCTTTGTCTTTGGTGTCTTGGAGACAAGGTGAGTGACCTTGAAACTGAAGAGCTCATGTTCACTTTTAAGATTAGATATACGCCACTGACGTTTCTCCACGCGAAACAATTATAGCTTAGCTGTGATTAATATTTATTTAATTTTGTGGTAACTGAAATTTAGTAAGCTTAAATAATCTATTTAAATGTACAGTAGTATGATATTACAAGGGTATAATTAGTAATATGTTTATGAATAGTGTGTATGAAAGTATGTTACAAACTGCAGTGGATTATTCCTTTCGAAAAAAAAAATTACATGAATATGTGTTCACCACTTTTCCCGTAAAGTGATGATTTAGGAAGCTAAGCGTCTTAAAAATGGGGTTGGGGGTTGATACAGTATTATTAAAGCGCAGAAAATACTTGTCCTAAAGGAACGAATTGTTAAATGGGTATTGTGTATCACGGGGACGGTACACATTAAAATATGGTTGTAAATGACATCCTCTTCAATAAAGAAATAAAGAAATATTGGAGTTGCCGTTCTCTGGCTGAGTGAAACTTTATATACAGGTTGTCCGCGTTTAAAGTTTAAAACTCTCCGTAGCGACGTAGAGGACCTATATACAAGTAATATGTAGAGAAGGTGATTTATCGCGAGAATGTTTTCTGCCAGCGTATTCTGCAAATCAGTTTAGCGTCCTGCGTCGTGTATTGTTGGCCGACGGTTATGTGGGGCGGTCTAGTTGTTTACACACGAATGACAGGCGTCCAGTCGTAGTGCACCAGAGTTATCATTGGCCCAGTTAAATAGTGACTCGCCGGTAACGAAGTAAAAGCGCCAGACTGAGTACGTGACATTGAAGCCTAGCAAACTGTCAACTTTTCCCGCGATAATTCACCTTATCTAGTAATATGATATAGTACACTTTGGGGGAGGGGGGGGGGAGATACTCGGACGGGAATTGCTTTAAAATTGGTAACGAAGATGTAATATGACGTCACACCTGCGTCGCGTCGTAGTCGTCATTTAGCATCTCCAAATATGGCGCAGGTACAATCTCAACCGTTCGCCTCATCTGCATGCTGTCAACATGGCTCAGTGCATGTTTTGAAGTCAGCCTTCCAGGGTTCGAGTCTTGGTCCCTTCAAAAGTTTCATTTGTCATTGTGATGGAATGTGATTTTATTTATGTTATGTTTGTTTTCCTTTGTCTTTATTTACAAAGCCCTGCATTGTGGTCTCATTGTTTTAGTTGCGCAAAGAAACGAAGTTGTTGCGTTACAAATCAAGATAATGTTTTTGTTCGTTTAACGTTTCTTTAGTGACATCCTCTTTAATTAGGCCTAATTGTACAGAAACGTTAAAGGCTTTAGTAACAAACACGAAGATGAAGTGTTTGCATCGTTAACGATTGTAAATCAATGATTAACCTGAAAATTCATAATAACACTTTCAACGCCAAGATTGGGCCGCGTCTGAACAACTCCGTTTAAACGACCCTAACATAAAACAAAACGTTTCTAAACTGAAAAGTAAATGCCTGTCTCGCTATTATTTACAATTGCTCAAAGGTAGCGCCGTTAACAGCAATGCAGGCGTTACAACGCTAAACCATTGGTTCCATTGATTCACGTACGCGGGCAAAAATGGCTGGATTTTCGTGGATTTCCAATGCAGTGGCGGCAATGCGGGTAACAAGATCTTCTTCGTCTTGTACAGGTGTTTTGTGCACTAATGCCTTCATAGCGCCCCAGAAGAAAAAAAATCCAAGGGAATGAGATCAGGTGACCTCGCAGGCCAGGGAGTTGGACCGAAACGCCTGATCCATTGTCCAGGGTACATAAGGTTCAGGTGGTTTCGTACCAGTATTGCACTGTGTGCCGGCGCCCCGTCGTGTTGTAGCCACATGGTTGCTCGCACCTCCAGAGGAACCTCTTCAAGCAACTCCGGTAAGACGTCTCGTAAAAACTTGAGGCAGTTAGGACCCGTTAGTCTCTCTGGTAAAATGTAGGGACCCATTAAACGATCTCCTTAAATACCTGCCCAGACATAAACTTCAAACTTTTCTTGTCGGTCACGTTCTTACGCACTGTGCGGATTGTTCACAGCCAAATGGATATTATTTTTGGAATTGAAAATGCAATTTTCATTGAAGTTGGCTTCATTAGTAAACATTACCAGTGAGGGAAACTCGGGATTTTGAAGAGATTCTTCGCGAAATCGCTCTCAGAATTGGACTCGAAGGTGGTAGTCCCCTGGGTTAAGCTTCTGAACTGTGGTTTTGTGATTCGCCTTGTATTCATTGCCCTTCAGTACCGACCAGACAGCCGTTTTCGAAATACCTAATTGTCCAGCGATGCGACGGGTGCTGGTGCAAGGGTCATTATCGACCTGCTGTAACACAGCCTCCTGGACCCCGTTGTGAGAGGTTGGTTAGCCCCACCTTCTCGACGAGCCTAAAGAAATGTTATTTCAATTAGCCTTTGTGCCCGACGTAACGGCACGTTTCGTTACAAAATATCGTTAGGTGTTTACTTACTTGCACAGAGCCGGTTTCACGTAGTTGACGATCGACAGTCGATAAATAAACATGGCTCGGTAAAACACGCTGCGGAAATCTTTCTGAATACAGACACCGAGCTGCGAGCGTATTTGAATTGGCAGCACCAAAACACAAATGCATATCTGCCAGTTCATGGAAAGTAAGCCTGTTCATTTTTGTGGTAGTACTATGACCAACAAAGCTTTCGTTGTACAGTCGATTCACAGTTGCACTACTAACTGCACTACTGATAACACCAAACAAAGACGCAAACACGCACAGACCCACACAGGACTGCATTCGACTGTCACCTCTCCTCTTTCCTTGTTCGTGTGAGTCAAAGGTGACCACGCCGTCTTCCAAAGAACGAGCAGAAATAGGACACACAAAATGGTAATAACAACAATGGATGGGACCAAGACTTGAACCCCGGAAGGCTGACTTCAAAACATGCACTGAGCCATGCTGACAGCATGCAGATGAGGCGAACCGTTGAAATTGTACCTGCGCCGTATTTGGAGCTGCTAAATGACGACTACGGCGCGACGCAGGTGTGACGTCATATTACATCTTCGTTACCAATTGTAAGGCATTTCCCGTCCGAGTATCCCCCAAGTGTCCTATATCATATTACTTGTCTGAAGATTCTCTGCGTCGCTACGGAGAGTTTTAAACGTTAAGCGCGGACATCCTGTGTAACAGTAAGCCTTCAGCGATATGTTAAGATGATTTATGAATCAGCCCGTCTAAATTAAAAAGAAATAGTCCGTGTGGATATTATTCAAAACAGAAAGCCGCGGTGGCCGAATGGTCAGACCATTCCCCCTCCCACCATGGCGATCCGGGTTCGATTCCCGGCGGGGTCGGTCCCCGGATTTTCGCATGTGGGAATCGTGCCAAACGATGCCGTTGGTCGGTGGGTTTTCTCGGGGATCTCCCGTTTCCCCCGCCCTCTCATTGCGGTGCTGCTCCATACTTACCTCATGAAGACCCCGATGTTAAGCGCTGACGAAATCTCACACTCGCTAACGCTTTGATAGGTAGGCAAGACGCAACACACAGAATTTCGTGACTAGAAAGTTCTATGTGTAAGACGGGAGACTGTGGATTGTATTTAAAATACACAAAATATAATGTTTTAGTCGTGACTTTATCACTTACCAGCTATGTCTGGTGCATTCAAACACTTGCATATCTGATGTCGCGGCGATTTTACGAAGGATGACTTAGCGCACTCTGTTAACAAGTTGTACCATTACTGATCAGAGGTATTTACGAACTGACTTTAAATAATGTAAAAAAATTCGCTGCTCAAATTGAGACTACTTAAGGGCGTTGGACCCGTAAAAATTCAAAATTTTGTATTTGTGCCAAACACTGTTCAACTTTTGCACATCAGATAACACGTCATTTCCCCAAATAAAAAAAATGTTAGGTCCCATAGTTTTAGCTGAATCATTCATCAAAGTCTCAAAATGGTCATTGCGGTGTAGCCAAAATCAAAAAAAGTAATTAACAAATTAATACAAAATTACAGGAACTGATAGTCTATCAATGCATTTTACGACATGGTTGACAAAAGTTAGTTTTGAAAATTTCAGTAATAGCGAAAAGTCAAAGTTATTCAAAAATTTACTAATCTTCATAATTTTTTATAAAAATACGAAAAGCTATAGTTTTGTGTTCACAAGTGTCTTGAAGTAGCTCATATCATTAAGAATCAATATGAATTATCTTGTTTCTGCAAGTTAATTATTCTTTTATTATTTTGGCTACACCGCAACTGCCATTTTGTGACTTTGATAGGTCATAATGCTTAAACTATAGGACCTATTTTTTTTTATTTGGGGAAATGACTTGTTATCTTATGTGTAAAAGTTGAACAGTGTTTGGCACAAATATAAAATTTTGCATTTTTACGGGTCCAACGTCCTTAAGACTTACGGGGACTGGTAGTAAACTTGAAGATAGCTCTCCGTGCCACGTGTTCGAGTAGGCTAAGAGGCGTGGCTAAGGGCCGGGGGCGCGGTTCATCACAGTGACGTGTCTAGAGGAAGTCGCAGTGGTGGGGGTGCGAGCCATCTGCCTTGTCCTTCCCCTCTCTCATTGTAAGCCAATCTCCCTGAGA
>PNEQ01007873.1:0-10069 GCA_003012365.1 Medauroidea extradentata
AACATAGGCACATTCTCACAGCAATTACAAATAAAACACTTAGCCTAATTACTACTTGCTATCTTCAATTAATATAATTCTAGTTCAAATTACGTACGTTACACGGGGTCTGCTGAGGGAGGGGAAAAGGAAAAGAAATGTGTTGGCGAGAGAGAAAGAGAGAGGATTGTATGGCAAGGAGACAGGGGGAGGTAGGGCGTCCCCCTTCTCGCACAGCATGTGGTAAGGCTCACGCATCATCTGCTCTATTGTCGCCAGACCGGCGGGCAATTATCACTCTTAAAAACTAAAATCATTGTACATAAAATTATCTTAATGTTACTAGCATATTCGAGTCTGTGACATTCCACAGGTTAAAACGATACCAGACGCGATACCTCTGTGATAATATTAGTAATATTCATATTTTATAGTGTTTTATACTGGCCTATCATAGGATCCCACAGACCCCTCACAATCAATACTGAAGTTAAAATGGATGACAATATGTTACATATGACAATAAAGGCCCCTTTATTACAATTAATCATCACAATTAACCTAAACCACATTAATATATATATATATATATATATATATATATATATATATATATATATAAGTATCAATAAAATAGGACCGTCACAAGTACTGTGATATCTCACATGTTCCAATAAATACGGTGGAACAATCAAGGATGTGTTTCATAACTTTTCATCTGCTAAAATATAAAATTCGAAAAATTTTGAAATCCCATCTTTGTTATTATTAGTATAATAAGCATGTGACGTATAATAACGTTCGTAGCTCGCTGGGTTCATAAAATACATTCATCTCCCCCCCCCCCATTTTTTACTATATAGGGTATCAAATTTGTTTAAAAACTACTTTCCAGGTATTTATTTACACTATTATCACAACATAAATTTGTATAATTTTAAATAATGGATTATTTAGGGCACATATCCATCGAATTAAATTAGTACCATCTCAGTTCTGCGACTGCCAATTTAATGTTCACGTCGATCATTTATTTTCTAATACCCTAATATGACACAAAGAATTTCCTTTATCACTCGCTTAATGTCGCATGATACATATCCATGTTTCAACAGAGAATGTGGGCTCTTTCCCATTAAATGTGACGTATATGCCGTCGTATTTGAATTCCTCTCTCAAAATGACGTTAGGATGTGAGCTGTGGTATCACTGACAATTCGTTACATCGCAACTGTGTCGTTATTTTCAAAGACTGCCTACGTTTTGTTTGAAAAGCAGTATAAGGGCGTCCCACAGGGAATAAATTATAATTTCATATTTCTATGAAAGAGGGTTAGTTTTGTGGACATAACTTGGGAGTATATTAAACTCTTACATAAAAAAATAGTTCAATCAGTTTTCGCATAGTGGCATTTCAAAGTCCAAATTTGCATGTCTTAGTTTAAACACCTCTTTAAAACCAATCAACATAATGAAACGACATAATTCACAGTGAAAGAACATGTAATGTGCTAGGGCTTTAAGTAAATCAAAACCCAATACAAAATATTTTGGAATTTAAAAGAATTTCTAAAAGTAGCAAAAACATTTCCAAAGTGCAGAAATGTTTTTTAAACACCAAACATTGTTGGAATGGGTTTTTATATACGTAAATCCCTAGCCAATGACATGTACTTTGTGAATTATGTAGTTTCATTATGTTGATGTGTTTTTGGGAGGTGTATTTTCTAAGAACATGCAAATTTTGACTTTGAAACGCTACTATAAGAAAACTGGCTAAGCACTTTTTTGTAAGATTGTAATGTATTCCCAAGTAAGGTCTTCAAAACTAACACAGTTTCATACAAATACAAAATTGTCATTTTTTCCCCGTTTGAAATGCTCTTAATATGCTAACGATGTCTCCCTTCACCTCGTTATTCTGAGAACCGGATAATGGATTTGGACTGAAATTTTCTAACATTGCTGTTTCTGACTCTGTACTGTTAGGACGTCCTGTATAGCTGTCCGCACGGCGTAGAAGCTCTATGACCCTATTTGCCAATTAAATTAATATCGCATCTCAACATTTGTGTCAAAATGGCTTACATTATTATACATCGACGATACAGGTCTCGTAATTTACGTACTTATTGAACGCACTAAACATATACTTAAGTATGTTTCGTTGGTTCTGAGTATCCCTACGACTGTACGGTAAACTGAGGCCAGTCAGAAGAAGTTAAGTGAAGTGAAAATCAACTGCATAACTACTTGACGTGTTTGTTAGATATCGAAGAATAATAAAAAATACAATTCACAACTTCAGATTTTCGGAAAATCGTTAAATTTACTAATATGCATTTTACGAGTGCAATTGAATAAAAAACATGACGATAGTCCGTTGGTTTTGAGCGATATCGACGGTTCAATTAAACCGGTTTCGCACCTTTTAATACCAAAACGGATTGGATTTCATAGTCCTCGCGTACTCCTCTGAGGAGAACACATGTTTCCAGGCCCAGCGATTTGGTCTGTGGCACAATAGCTATATCACTCATTGTTAAGGGCAAGAAAATTTCGAGAATCCAATATTGGCAAGTCAGAATCATCTATGCTATGCATACGCAAACCCCAACAATTTGTCCATCAGCTGCTTATGAGTGAAACAGCAACAGTGAACGAACAGACTGGGCTTGAGAATTCGTATAACATTGGATTATGGCATGCGTGTCAATGAATTCGTAAAATTTTACTGTCCCTTATAATTGTGTCAGTCAGCCAGTGAGCCATTATATACACTATACATAAATACACTAACACACACTCATGGTAGACAGTTTCATTGGAAACAGTAGGGCCACTAAGAAACTAAATTAATGAACACCTTCCCATGCCCATGCTTTTGGCAACTTAAAAATCTTAAACACGAAATTCCATATTTTATTTCACCTACGAATTTTACGCTAAATAATACGAAAGTTTTTTTTTACTTTTTTTTTTTTTCGAAAATTTTATCTTGATTTCTTATATGGACCTGGAATTGTTAAAAAAAAAAGCTTCAGTTAGTTACAACAAACATTTTTTTTTCGCAATTTCCTTCGTGAAATTAAGGCTGTCGTAGCTTTAAAACAAACATTTGTGATAAAGTAGCTATACCACATATTGTTATTTTGTGGCTATAATATTGGTTAGATTAAAAATGTTTAGTACTAGGCATTATGTAACAAACTCAGACTTCATTAAAAAATTAAAGAGGTATGGTATCAGCGATATAGTTAAGAAACTATAATTTTAGACTGATACAGTAATTATTTTCACTTCTATCATACACTACAATTTTTCAGTCTAGACTGTTCACGATAAGGTGAGCATAGGTTAAAATTTTCTTTTAGCGACTTTGAAATCTTCTTTACCATTTTTGACCTGAAAACATCCCTGGAACAAAACACCAGTGTAAACATTTCCCCCAATATCAAAACTTAACATAATTGGTCCAAATAAAATAAATGTTATGGATATTAAAAGTGTAGAGTAGTGCTCAGATTAAAGTGAACAAACTACAAACTGTAATAGTAGGGTAATGAATAGAATAACGAAACTATAAAACGATTGGACTTAAACGAAACACTAAATATAGGAAACCACTAGGCATGCTGCATTCGGACTATTCTTGTTCCCTATTAGACGTCATAATAATCACGAATTGACGCAAACTTGTAGCTTAAAGCGATAAGCTATGAAAATCCGAATATAAAGGACGTAACTCAATATGAACTTTTAGTAAGTAAGTAGAAAACCGCGAATATTAATATGGTCTTTTTAAAAATATATTTTTCAGTCTGCTGTTTTTCTGCTTCGATACTAATATTAATTCCACAGTACAGTATCATACCGGCCATGTTCCAGAGAATGTTTCTCAAAGTCCGCGAAGTTCATTGTGGTTGACATTAGTTGCAGATCGCACGCTCATTAGTGTAGTTTATTTCCAGTTCGTTTTCAGCGAAATCTTATATCCGTGATCTTATTTCCTTTCATTCCGCCTTGATAACAAACACAAACGAATGTAGGCTTTCTGAAAAATATGTTTATTTTTATAATAGTTTCAAAGCGACAGTACTAAATACGTAATACTTATGCTGTAGGCCTAATCCATGCAAGTGAACCGAATTCCCCATTTAATATTAGTTGTTCACGAAAACAATAAAAAATTGATAACTAAAATTATTTCATTAATGTAACTCATTCAAAATTTTTGTTGTGGAGCCAAAGAAATACTTTTGACTTGTAGCCCACAACACTCATAGTGTTGTGTAGGTACTTAATAAATATGTATTATAATACAATTTGGTTCAAAAACATGTAAACAAATCTAACCACGGGTTGCTGTTGTGAAAAGAAGAAATTTGATACGTGTTACCCGTTGTCCACCACAAATATAATAGTCTGCAGAAACCTTTGAATGTCAAGTTAGAAAAACATATTTTGAAGGTATATTATGAAAAGTGCATGCAAAAATTTGTTGTTCGGTGTAAGTAAACAGAAATTTGTGATGAAATTAATTTTTAGTGCTTCGCATGCACACATCGTTTGATGAAAAGGGCTATGCAACCTCTTTATGCTTACAAAAGGGTTACTATGACCGAAAAGTAGTGTTTGATGCCATAGTAATTAACCACTATGTCGTAATGAGACAAAAAGGCACCGTTGCTACAATTCTCTAGGACAAACGATTTTCGTGTAAAACGCAAACGAACTTTACAGAACGAACGTTACGATGGCCTGATGGAAAGGCAACTCTTCCTACACACGGATGGTAATCCCACTACTCCTTCCTTAAAATAGTGTAGAAGTCCGGATATTTGAAATGGATAGTTGGTACCATATCTCAAATAACTCCTATTAACATCAGCAATACACAGGCATAGTTGGATCACCTGTTTCTGAAAAAAAAAAAAAAACATAATCATGATATAGATTTGAATTCTTATCGTGATAGAATTTAGAAAAATTGGTTTCAAATTGCCCATAAAGTGAATATCATAGGACGAATGCAATCATGTAAATAAAATAAATCAATCCTACGTTGATTATAATAAATTGATGTACGCAACGAAACGAAAAACAACGTTAATCAAAGAGAGAAGAAACTTCAAATTTAATATTGACTTTTAGGTTCTAATTATTCCCGTATTCATTGTATGGATAATACACAAAGGACGCAGATAAACACGACACACTCAACACGTTTAGGTGAACAACTTCAAGCCGCCATGGTTATATATGTTTAGTTGAAGAACGTTATTCATAAGTGTATGGGCTCCACAGTTGTGTTTTACTGTCAGAGTTAATGTTAACATTTGCACACAAGCGCAACTGTTTAACATTATTCATTTCTATATCCCGATGTAAATGTAATAAAGAAATTAAAAAAGGTGTGTGTGTGTGTGTGTATATATATATATATATATATATATATATATATATATATATATATATATATATATATATATATATATATATATATATATATATATAGTAATTCACCCTTTACCATTTACCTATTTCAGGTAGGCTCGCTAAAGGGATGAACGTAAGGGTGGCAGGCTTAGACAGTCTACTACATACTAATCCGAACACTCGACACCGATTACTTGGTATGCACTACCAGGGATTAAGGTTGATTATCAACTCCAAAATAAAGAATAGAAGTGACTTTAACTTACACATAAATTATACAACACATCCCTACGAGTGGCGTCGTGTTATTGTAGCTATATTTGGGAATTACGGCGAACTAATTTAAAATAATTGTAACTCAGCTCCATGCGGCTTACCGCTGAGTATTGGCGCTGTCGACACTCAGACGGCATCGCACCTGAATTCAACAGGTTAAAGGCGTAGTCCAATGCGTCCAGGCCCTAAACCCCGGCTCAAGCCATACGTGTTCGGTTTTACATAGTTTCCCAATATCGCTCCAGGCGAATGCTGGGATGATCCCTTGACAAAGGACTCCTCTCGCAGCTTCATACATTGTACCAAGTGCGTCATCGTCTCTAATGACCTCACTATCGACGAGACGTAAATCCCAATTAACTTACCTCAATTCAACTTGTCAGGGATTTGAAGAAACATATGGTCGATACTCAATATCGAGGTCTTTAGCGCTGGTGTTGGGTCTGTCCATCGGCATCGTCTGGCACGATCAATATATGTGAAAATCCGAGGACCGACCCCGCAGGGAATCGAACCAGGATCATCTTTTTGGTAGGCGAGTGCTGTATCTCCTATGCCGACCGTGGTCCGTTGATAAATTGTGTTTCCAATGACCGTCGATCTATCTTGAGTCCTGCTGGATACCATCATGAGTGGTCTAGTTTAGTAGGTTCGGTTACAGGCCATGTTGTGACGGGCCCTGGCAGCCATTTTTCGCTTCTTAAGTTCAAAATGACCATTTTATCCTAATCACGTCTAAATATTTAGAAATTTCCTCAAAAATTATTTCCCCCCTACCTTTCTAAACAAAAAATCGACATGATGTTCGTGGTCCCTAAGGGCACGGTCTCATCAGTTTTCAACGTCTTTTCTTTTATATTTGTACAATATATTTCTTCCATATTTTAGACATAAATTGTGATTAAATCTTTATCTTGGGAAATTTTTGTAACTGTCATAGTTTTTACGTAAACGTCAAAATTTTCTCTTTACTGTTTTATGTACGCCACTAAAACCAACTAATATACCAAACCGGAAAAATTCACAGTGTGTAACAATGTTGTAGGCTGTGATTTTACGCAAATAAAATCAAAACAATTAAAAATTTTTGTATTTAAAAAAATTTTAAATTTAAAATGATAATTTTAAAATTTAGCATGTTTTATTGCTTGGAGATGAATAATTTTTTGAAGCTTACAGACTCGTGAGGTGGGATTCAGGTAAAAATTTCACCAAGTAATGGATTTAATTTTTTAATTTATAAGTTTTCACTAAATAGTTTTTTTTCCTTAAGTTATATATATAAATTTTTTTTATTGAAATTCATGCCTTAACAGTGATTAGACCTACAGTTTAGGGACCTCTCTTCCATTCTCGCAGATTAAAATTAATTAACTTTAAAAATTTCCAAATTCTTTATATTTTTATTCTAACATTATATTTAAAAGCCAAGAGTCTTAAAACTATTTAAATCACTTAAGAGGGCGTGGTACATAATTAAACGTTAAAAGCATTAATCCATAACTGTAGGTTTCTTGAAGTCAATTTGCAAAAACTAAACAATAGCAATCCTAGACAATAGTTTTAGCCAACGTTTTAAACAAGATTGTTTCCAGTGTTACGCACTTCTGAGGCACAATCTCTGACGCCGTAACCTCGTGCATTTAACTGCGGCGCAAGAGATCTCGCGTAACGAATTAGTTATTCTGGATAAATATTTACTCATATAGTTGGCAAATACCATTATCTAGGATTGTCTTTGAGTATTTTATCAATATTGGCTTTGAAAAAAGCGTAGAAATCTGTTGATATTTTCAGCGTTTATTTATCTACCACCCACACACTCCTACACAAGATCGATTTCTGATAAGTTTAATAAAATAATTTAAAAATCTAAATATTAATACTGAATGATAATGCAAAATTCACATGCTAGGTTTTTTCCGGTTAAACCCTGAAGATTATAACCTGCCCTATCGCACAGCAACTTACCCATGCTCTATATATTTCCAGTAGATCAATCAATAGATTTTAAATATTCTAAATATCTGATTAATATAAAGATTTTCTAATAACCATACTTAACATGCAAGAGAACCACTATTCAATACATATAAAACATTGCATACATATCTATCCTCTGCCACCTTCACTTGACAACTGACTTGAATTTTGTAACCATACAATTTTACATCACTTCCCCCTTTTTCAAAACCTTCAGGCCACCCTGCACACAACACCACAACATTTCTTCCTCCAACCTCTCTACTCTGGTTGTGCAACAATTTCGGCACCCTATACACAACTAATGGGGACAATTTAAACATTCGTTCATGGCTAGTAACAGTTCCTGCCATACACTTATGTTGTTTGTTTGTCGAGACAACCCACGCACTTTCCTCCTACGTGAAGGACTGTTTGTAATTTAATATTTACTGTTTTTATGTAAACGTTGGCACGGACATTTTTAGAACTAATAAGGCAGTTCTTAATTGTGAACATTCCTACCAGAACAAGCACGTCAGTACTGATGATGCTATGGCATGAGTTTTCTTGCAATAAAGAATTAAATTGCGAGGGAAAGAAAGTAAAATATCATATGTTTAAAAAAAATTGTCATGCCATTAATACATTCCAGACATTTCTGCATGATGTAGTGAAATCGGTCTTTAGAACCTGTGTGCCTTAACAGAGATGAAATATTGCTGATGAATTTCCACGGTTACAAGGAACTATACAGATGTTACAAACCGTATGTAAGTCATGACGCGGTAGCAAAACGTCAAAAACACGTGCCTAAACAGTGTATATAATTCTCGTAGAAAAATATTGACGTGTATCTACTTTAAGAAATACCAATAAAATTACTTATAAATTGGTCTGTCTAAAATAGCGCCTGAAATGTGTTTTTTAAGTAGGTTAGACCAGATCTACGATTTAATGTACGTTAACCTACACTAGAAAATTATTTGTGAATTTACCACACCGATGGATAGTAGCGTATAACTAATTAGGCATTTTAAAACTTTTCTTGTACACCAAGTATTGTTATTTTGAAAATGTTTAAAGAAACATTTTAATGTGTATTGATTTATAGTAAAATGCATATTGTAACATATAACCAAATTTAAGCCCCGTTATACTATTTTATCACGTCAGATGTGTTCATTGTAATTTAATTTTACGATTATTCTATTTTCTGAGTTTTATCTGTTAAATTTATTTTATTTTTGAGATGGCTGACATCGGTTAACTAATTTTGTTTAGTGCAATAAGATTACTAAGAGAAAGGCTTAGTTCAGAAAGTGCAGTTTGAAGTAATTTCTCTATAAATTACCGAGTGCAGATATGCGAGTGCTTTGGAGGTGGATCGAGGCACGACATAGCTACTTTTTGAAATAACTCTGAAGGGTAGCTTTTTGATTGGCTGAAGAGACTAATGTTTCCGTTTTGAATGCATTATACGAGGAAAGGCGGCTTTTTCTACGGCGACTATAGGAGAGAGAGTCACGCGATGTGCGTGCTCTCGTTTTAGGATTTTAATTAGCTGCGAGATATATATGGTGCATCAGGCCGCCTGATTAGGCGAAGACGTGTCGGAATTGTAGTTTGCTGTGAAAGAAGAGGGCCTGACAGTAATAATTTTTGGATATTTAGCAGATTTGTACTACCGCGTCTGAACGTATGGTGCGGCGTATATAGACTTTATTTCGCCGGCACCAGTCAGCCCGTGAGCTGATATAGGGAACAGGACGCGGAGAAAACACTATCCTCGCAGTTCTACGAGAACTTCCAGACAGCGCAGAACTTTGCTCACCGACATGAAGAATAAAGCTAAGTCTCGCCAGCCTTTTGTCTCGTAGTTAGAGCCTGAGCGTAATTGACGACGCCATCTTCCGATTTTGATACAGTCTGAAAGCGTGTAACTCTCTGGAAATAATTCGCCCGACGGGCATCTCTGAGTTAAAGAATTCATGTTCAAATCCTAGATTTAGCCGTGGCACAATTACAAATAATAATTTCATCTTTTCTAAATTACATAATAAAATTTAGGCCTATATTCTGCTACACTCATCCTGTATTATCAATGTGGTCTACTTAATTTGTTTTCTGAAGGATCCAGATGTTTTTATTCTTTAATACTAGGAGTCAGCCAAGTAAGATTAATTATGTTAAAATTTATATTACTTTACGTTAGTCTTACTAATAATACCACATCTTGTTCAGCCATCTTATGTGTGTCATTTTCGTTAAGAGCATAGTACGACATAAATTATTTTAAAATTCGTTGGGCTGTAGTTTCTTTCAGCAGTATTGGAGTATATTTTAGGTGGTTCTGCATGCAAGTATTTCTAGGTTCACCAGCGAACGCTTCCAGAACTTCAGTTGGTAAGAG
>PNEQ01007874.1:0-19420 GCA_003012365.1 Medauroidea extradentata
TTAACTAATTTTGAAGTATCTAGTAAGGTTAAGTTATATTTTCTAAACACCTTACACATTTTTCTATTTTAATTCTTTTGTGCGGTGTGCTTGTGGCCTAGTCGTCCTTCTCAAGTGTTTATTTTGTGTGTTTATCGCCTTTATTTATATGTTTGTTGTCCTGTTCTTTTGCTTATTTTGCCACTTAGTTTTTTTTTTTTAATGTGTGGCTGTTTTGAACAGGGGTTTTGTTTAGCGATTATAAACACTTGAGTGTATTGCTTCCATTATATTAATTTTTATTTTCTCACCGCAGCACACCAGCACAATATATACTTGGAGGCTATCCTACACATCATTGAACATGCGAATGTTTCCCGTCTCTACTCATATCCCGAGAAATGTGGGTGCACAGTATAGTATTGTTCTTGAATAATGTTACGTAATCTCAAAATCAATTAATCCAAATTAAAAAAATTAAAAATAAAAACAATTTTAAGCGACTGTCCAGAATATCCGCACGTAGACGAGTCCTTTTTAGACGTATATAAGCCCATATCCAAGAGAAGTCATGAAATACTACATTTTCAATGGACTTATACTATAAAACATTAGCCAGCCTCCAAAACAAAATATTTGTATATGTCCATTTTGATTTGGGTTTTTCGTAAGAATGATATACACCAACATAACAACCGATACACACATAGTTGTCATTAATTACGATACAGAGCTGCTGATACGTACGTAAAGAATTGAAACAATGTGGTGCAAAAAAAAATCTTCACGAAAACTATCAGCATCTACCAGGAGGTAATTAAACTATTTTTTACTTAAACACTGTTTCTTATAGGACATGCCAAAAGTTATTTTAAGTAAATTAAAAATTATAAAGAACTACTGTTTACAAAAAAAATTACGTGGATGTGATATTTTACCGCAGTTTTTGTTCGTAAGATTTTGGTTGTAAAAATTTAGGGAGGCAAGATTGTTATCATCGAGAGGGACACGGAGCGGGCATTAAACGTTTCGAAAACCACTGAATAAATCTCTACTAAACTGCCGAATTACATATTCGAACACGACTTGAAGAATCAATTACAACTAAAGGCCGGCATTTTTTTATTCCAAGCCGCGAGGACAGACGTCCAGCAATGACAATCCGGCCGCGGCGAAGGCAGAGAGATTGATTAACGAGACGACGCCCACCGACCCCGTGACAAGACGGCAATTCAACTGGCGCGCGCGAATTAATGAAAATTCGATATGGGTCGCGGGAGAAGGAGGGGAGGCGGGGGTAGGCGGCAAGGACAATGCCGGCACATCCGCAATGCTGTGTACCACCAATCATCGCTAGCCGCACCAGTCAGTCCGGGCAATGAACAGCAGCAGCTGCGGGGAGACAGTCCTTCCCCTGCACAATATTCCACCCTCCGTAGCCAACCATGTCATGTCTATACATAACTAGCTCGTCCTGCATGCTGCCTGCGTCAGGGGCGTCATTTAGAGGCGGCAAGGGGGGGGGGCAAATGCCCCTCCCTGGATTTAGAATTGTAAGTGTAAAAAATATTCATTTTGTATTTTGTTATTTAAATAATGCTAATTTAACAGGGCGTGGTACATAATTCAACGCTAAAAGCATTAATCTGTAACTGTAGGTTTCTTGAAGCCAATTTGCGAAAATTAAACAATAACAATCCTAGACAATAGTTTTAGCCAACGTTTTAAACAAAATTGTTTCCAGTGTTACGAACTTCTGAGGCACAATCTCTGACGCCGGAACCTCGTGCATTTAACTGCGGCGCAAGAGATCACGTGTAACGAATCAGTAATTCCGGATAAATATTTACTCATAAAGTTGGCGAACACCATTACCTAGGATTGTCATTGAGTATTTTATCCATATTGGCTTGGAAAAAAGCGTAGAAATCTATTAATGTTTTCAGCGTTTATTTATCTACCACACACTCTTAAGCACATAAAACTGAAGTTTTATTATTAAAGTTTGTAATTATATATGCTGAATTAATAAAAAAGATGCAAGAGGGTCACTGTCGCCGGAAAAAAAATTTTGCCCCCCCCCCAAGAAAAACCTGAAACGACGCCCCTGGCCTGCCTGCGTCACGTATATGGTGTGTGCCTTGTGCGTGTGTGTGTGTGTAACTACTTCTACATGCACGCGTAACGGTACGCACGCGCACACGTAATTGTATGCACGGACACTGCGCGCCAGCTTAGATGGCGAGCGGCAGCTACTGAGTGAAGGGCACATTCAAGGACTTCAAGCAGCATAGGCCGCTGTAAACACTCCTAGTAGCCAATAAATACCGGAATTAAATCGGCCTATGTAAATTAAACATTCTAATATAAAACGGTAGTAATATTATATGCTACACATTCCAGCTCATTACCCGCCAACTTACACGACGCGTGCTATATAATTGATAGACACACTGGAAAATCGCGGGAATAGTTGACTGTTTGCTAGGCTCCAAAGTGATGTATATAACACGGAATGTTTCGTATCAACATTGGCTATGGTTAGAGGTACGTCAATTTCGCGGATTCATCTGGCAGCAGCCTAGACTTGTCAGTCCTATACTCCCACTGGCCACAATCGATTATCTATTGGCTTATAGCCGTACAAGCAGGTAGCAAGCGATAGCACTTCGCATTATTTCCTTTCTTACTACTGGCTTGCAGTAGTCAAACGCTTTTCGTAACGGCCGCCAGCAAGTCACAGGCATGACAAGAAGTATACATAATTGGCGTTCAACCTGACCTGGAATGTATCTGCGAAATTTACGTACCTCTAGCTATGGTTTATTTGTAGCATTGTTTCTCTACAACAGGCCCAGTTAGAACTACACAGCTTGGACACACGGCGTGTGTGATTTGTCCCAAAACTGTCCACACGTGTCACGGTTAATATAATATAGTTTATTGGAGACCATTTTAAACATTTTCGCGATTTTCCAGTGTCTCTAATAATTTTATGAACACGCACACATAACGGTCTGTACATCCATGCGTAACAGTGTACAGTGGATTATGACTAGAGATGATGGTTTATCGCAGGAAAATTTGACTCTCTGCTGGGTTTCAACGTATACTCAGCTTATCAAGAGCTCATTGGCCTTTCCCCGTACGTGGAGGTGTTACCCTATTTGACTGAGCCAATTGGAATCCGGCTTTCATAGCATTTAATGCTTGTTGTTGGTCAGTTGGCAGCTACGGAGTGTTAGTCGTGTATCACCCAATCAAACATGTTGCGAGAAACTGCAATGTTTTGAAGGCTATGTTGGCACGAAAGATTTCCGCGATCTACCATCATCTCTAATTATTACACGTATCGGCTAAACATTTAAGATATTACACTGATTTGCTGGAATATGTTTAATTGAAATATGATGTATGGACAACACAAAATTTGTCGGTCACTACATTAATTCCTTGAAATAAACGTGGCAAACCATTCCCCAAGATGTGGCAGCACTTAGGAAATGTTACTGCGGGATAATGCACCGCGTCGTAGTTACAGAAACCGATCCTCTTTAAATACTTCTACACTCGACGTTTCCGAGAGGAATTCACGCTTGAACCTTCAAAATAAGAGACGGGTAGCACGAACAACCCCCAACATTGCTGCAGATATCAAACGGGCAAGCTAGTGTCCATAAAAGTGGCATAAAACAACACCTTCGTTACATTCAACAAAACACGGTGCAGTTACACCGAAGGTTTTGAACGTAACTGCTTTTCTGCAACTTGCGCCTCGATTCGGCGAAGTTTTAAAGTTGCGTTATAGCGACTTGAAATGTTAGTTTTTCTTTTCTCCGAGATGAAAAGAAAAATATTTTTACTCTCTGTTCAAACTGACACTTTGCATTACATATTCACATAAAAACAAGTATATAATACGGATGGTCGCATATGTTCGCAAACCGGTTTTTTTCTGCGAAACTATTCTATAAGCGCCCATTGTGTCCACGTATGGAGTCGGACAAGGTTGGAATGTCATTGTCAAGAAACAATACTCAATAAAAACACTCTTTCTAAGCTCTCCAACATAGATAAAAACGGCCTTTTCAGACTGCCGTACTTCAAAATGTACTAACTGGATGTATATGAAACTTAGATACAGACGTGCACTAAACTTTGCTACAAACTTGCCACAAATAAAATTATGCCGTGGTAGACAAAATAAGCGCTAAAATCATCAGTTCAGAATTGTATGTTTCTCGAAGCTAACTTGCAAAATTCAAAACAACAGCAATCACAGACCATAGATTTTGTAAACTTTCTGAGCAAAAGTATTTCTCGAGTAATGTAGGCCTATATCTGAAGAGCAATCTCTGACGGTGAAATCTCGTACATTTAACTGTGGTGCAAGACATATGCACCATTCACGGTAAATGTCCGCTTATAAAGTTGGCAAATATAATTATCAAGGAAGGGTTGTTTTGTAGTTTTCCTATGTTGACTTTCAAAAGTGTACATCTCAATTGTAGAACTCAGCGCTTGTTTACCTACCACTGTTCTGCGGTAACTTTGTACGCTAGTTCAGCGCTTAGCTTCGTTGTGTCCATGGAGGCCATTTTGTCCCAGTTTGTTTCTGTGTCTCGTGTGTAGGGACGGAAAAATTTGCGGGTTCACTGACCTGTAGGCTAGCCTCCAAGAATATATGTACTCAAGCACGCAACAGTTGCTCATTGGCTGTTCGTTAACACAATAATATGGGCCTTCATTTAGTTACGTTTCTGTTATTGGCTCAGCGACTTACGAGAACTGTCAAAGTGTCGAGAGCCAATTGTGGAATTAACACGAACTTACAGTAGTTGGAATTATATACAGTAAAATTTTTTTGTAGTTTTACAAAAAGGTTTTTTGGAAACCTGTTTCCCAAAAAAATTTTTTGTATCATTAAAAAAATGTTTTGTAATATTTACAAAAAAAATTGTACTTTAACAAATTCCTTTGTATATTTACAAACATTTCTGTGAATCTACAAACAAATGTTGTATATTTACTGCTAATATTTGGTTCACTTTACAACAATTGTTTGTAGAGTTACAATTTTTTTTTGGAAACTAGTTTCCAAAAATTTTTTTCGTAAAATTACGACATGTTTTGTAAAATCTGTCTGGTCTTCAATGTTTATTTTGTTTCAAACCGAAAAATGTACTCATTACTATTTATTTTACTAGTTCCTAAAGGTTTCGGACATCTCACATTTATTACCTGACTGATAATGTTCTGATATTAGTTTACAAGACTTTCCTTGTAAATGTACAATTTTTTTTACTGTGTAGCTTGTTCCTAAAAGAAAACGCGAATTTTTCAGGTTTCTACTCATGCGTCTATCTGCATTTCTACTACATAGTCAGTGATTGGATGTTTGAACTCTCACATGTTTTGAGGTTCTGCCCACAAATCAAAGACGTTTGTTATCGCAGTAACTCATAGCCATCTTTAGTAGAAGGCCGCGGCCTTAGATCTGGCAACCTGGCAGGAAGGGTCATTTTAACACTTATTTTAGCTCTCCAAATGCAGTTGCTTCCCCTGATTCGCCGGTATGTAGAGCAGAATAACGAATCAGGTATAGCCATTGACTTTGGAGAGCTAAAATAAGTGTTAAAATGACCCTTCCTGCCAGGGTTGCCAGATCTAAGGCCGCGACCTTCTACTAAAGATGGCTATTGAGTAACCCTATTGTGATTGCCGCAGTCAAATGAGACACGTGACTTCACAAAGACACGCTGCCAATAACCATGAAGCAGGGCTGCAGATGTGTACATAAGGCACTGAAACAAACTGGGGCAAAATTATTTTCGAGAATAATTCATGGCCTTACACCGATGAGGCATTTGATGCGCATTTCACGGTCGCCCTTAAGGACCTTTCACACGATCAAATATTAATTGAATTCAATTTATTGAATAGCATGTCGGTTCAAGAAATTTTATTCAATAAGACTGAAGGGACCATTTGAAAAGTTATCAGTAGAGACCTGTAAAATTCGCGTTTTCTTTTAGGAGCAAACTAAAGTTCCAGCAACTATAGATCTGTATGACGTTCATAATTGGCCGTTGACTTACTCGACACTTCCTAGAAGTAGTTGAGTCAATAATAAGACTGTAGCTGAATACAGGCTCATTTGACTGTGTCAGCGAGCAGCTAATAAACAGCTGTTGTCTGCACGATTTCACATATATTCTTGGAAGCTAGCCTACAGGTCAGTGAACCTGCGAATTTTTCCGGTCTCTAGTTATCACACAATTTGTAAACAAATTACGCACAGAATAAATAACTTACCTATTTTACCATTATCTACTAACTTTGCACGACACACAAAATAATTGGTTTAGTTATAAAAATGTTTCTTATTTTTATGAATACATTATTTAAAATATATAATGCTCGGTTTTATTTTTCAGTTGGTTAAATTTGCATACAGAACTCAACTAATACGTTATTCGAATTAATACTGTCAATAAATCCTCTACTCCATTCTAAAATATTTTTATTTAAGAAAATTTCGAACATGTTCAAAACGAAAATCTTTGACGCAATTCGCGACATTCAATAAATTGAAAGACAAAATGGCCGCGGTTATGACGTCAACATGGCGTCACACGACATTCAAGAGATTGAATTCAATAAATGTGATAAAAAATTGAAGCAAAATTTGACAGAGTGAAAGGGCCTTTATAACTATGTCACTTCTGAGCCTCTAACGCGCTGGCCCCAAAAATGTTTCAGTTATGAACGCACTTGTAAATAAATAACAGTGCGATCGATTACACAATTTCCGTTTATAAGTTCTGTTTGTCAAAACCAGAAATAATAGTACAGATATTTACTGCACCAACAACAAACACCTCCAGAACTGGTGCAATTTTTGCTGCACAAAATTACAATTGTGTAGCTACGCCAGATTGAATGTAACTCGCTGTAACGAATTTGAAGGGCATAACCTGTTTTATTGTAGTTTCGAACCTAACAAAACCGACCTTTCAATCGTAGCATAGCATTTTTTCCATATTTTAAACTAATCTAAACTAATTGTCGCAGAGGAAAGAGAAGGCTCACACGCATGCAAGCAGGATACTTTTAGACGTAATTGCATTTCTCCCGCTTGACTCTTTTCAGAATACACCCTGTTAGGCGACCACCTTAAGAAATGACCTATTATGCCATCCCGAATAAAATAACATACTGTACTTTCCTTATTATTTGGAATCACTGTTTACGTCTTACGGCTAGTGTTGACAATTCCAATTCCCAAAATACTCAAAATAACTAAATTACACTAAAATCTCTCCAAATACAGGACAACCCCAGCACCGATGAAAATTAATTTCAAAATAAGATTTAAATAAGAAACGCGTAAATACTGCAAAACTTTAAAGTAATAAAGTAGTTTAATAAAAATATTAACAGGTTTTACACTTTCATATCTTTATCGGAGTGACAAATTTGGCGTGTTAAAATACAATTTGTGAAAAGCGTATTATACTCCGCTGAAAATTCAGTTGCCCAATGAAAGAAATATTTCTCCGCTGAAATAAAATTGTACACGCCCGACAAAATCAGCGTCGATTCCACGAAGTTGGCAACACTGCTTATTTATGAGCTGGGCACAAATGACGAGGAGGAGCGTTGTGACCACCTACCTGTCGTAAAAAAAAAAAAATGCATTACAAACTCGGACGTAACAGATATCCATTATTAAAGAGATGTACGCAAAGAGTAGGAGGGGATTGAAACACACTGGAATTGGAATAATGCCCAAAAATAAAGCATTCGTTTGAAAATAGGGAAATTCAAATAACGGAAAACAAATTTCCAGCTCAACGTTTATTTTATGGGCTTCCTGGTTCCAAAAAAAATAACATAATACACAGTCCACTAATATAATATTCTGTGCACATATTTTCATAGATATGAAGAAATTATTGTAAAAATAAGCACCCAGTCAGTGACGGTCTTAGCAGCCAGGAAAGTGTGATATAGAAATTATTTTATTTACAATAGTAAAAAGAAAATTTTTTCTTAAGGGTGCGGCTACCACAATTTTCATCACCATTTTTTATTTGTTATTTGTACCAGATATATTTTTTTCTTATTTTGGACACAAAGTGTGACTAATTTTGGCTCTTAGGAAATTTTTTTATCTCTCATATTTTTCGTTTAATGGTTTTTTTAAGTTATATTTTGCATGTTTCCGTTTTAACTACACTAAAACCAACTGATATACCAAACTCAATAAAATCACAGTGGATAAAGACATTGCAGGCTACAATGTCATGCTCATGAAGATAAATAATAAAAATTATTTGTATTAAAAAAATATTGAATTTTCAGTTTCGGCATTTTTTAAAAATACAAATAAATTGTATTCTTAATTTTTATGAACATGACATTGTAGCCTGCAATGACTTTATTCGCTGTGATTTTTTTTTTTTGAGTTCGGTATATCAGTTGGTTTTAGTGTAGTCGTTAAAACGGAAACATGCAAAATATAACTTAAACAAGCCATTACTAGAAAACTATGAGATATAAAAAAATTTCCTAAAAGGAAGATGTAATCACAATTTATGTATAAATTGAGAAAAAAAATATTTGGGGCAAAAATAAAAATAAATAGAGACGTTGAAAACTGATGTGAACCGGGCCATAAGGGGTTTAGAAATCATTTAACAATTATTGAATACTAAAAACAATTAATATGACGTGTTACGAGATGTGTGAATAAAAGCAAAAACGTCAAGGTGAAAAACACATACAGTATTCTCATGCCAAAAACACGTATAACTTGTCCGCACAAGTGTGCTGCAAAAGAAATTCAGACCGACAAACAAGTATCATTATACAAGGTGCATTTTAAAAAGTTAATAATGTAGCCTATGTAATATCAGGATAACAAACATTAATTATGTATTTTTTTTATATCTGAAATTAAGAAATAAAATAATGTCTAACCTAAGTGGCCTCCAAAATATTGTGATAAATTATGACACTATGCGTGTCGGTAAGCAAAAAAAAATATGACTATAATATTACAGAAACATCAAAGCGAAACACAGAACAATTTCAAGTACTAAACATACATTACTTGTTGATCAAGTGTGCTGAAACACAGAAAGAAGAAAAAAAACGAAAAAAGTTTTAATATACAAGGTGTATTTCATAAATAAATAATACACGTAGTGCCAGATTACCAAACATCAGTAAAGTACTTTCTCTGCAACAGTTGCATGCCTTCGGTTAAAGATGTTGGACCCGTAAAAAATTCAAAATTTTATATTTGTGCCAAACACTGTTCAACTTTTACACATCAGATAACATGTCATTTCCCCGAACAAAAAAAAAATAGGACCCATAGTTTTAGCATAATCACCTATCAAAGTCACAAAATGGCAGTTGCGGTGTAGCCAAAATAATAAAAAATAATTAACTTGCAAAAACAAGATAATTCATATCGATACTTAATGATGTGAACTACTTCAAGACACTTTTGTAAACACAAAGCGATATTTTTTTTTTTAATTGATGAAAATTACTAAATTTTTGCATAACTTTGACTTTCGGCTACTACTGAAATATTCAAAACTAACTTTTGACAAACATGTCATGAAATGCATTGATACACTGACTCACAGTTCCCGTAATTTTTAATTTATTAGTTAATTACTTTTTTTTTTGTTTTGGCTGCACCGTAATGGCCATTTCGTGACTTTGATGAGTGATTTTGCAAAAACTATGGGGCCGAATTTTTTTTTTGGGGGGGGGGGGGGGGGGAATGACGTGTTATCTGATGTGCAAAAGTTGAACGGTGTTTGGCACAAATATAAAAAAAATCAAATTTTACGGGTCCAACGCCCTTAAATAAAGGAAGTTATTTGCAGCCAATAACATGGCCCAGACCTCCTGCGTATCATGTACTGTGAAATAACTGTATGCAGTGCCAAACGGTGAATTTTTGCACTGATAGGTAATCCACTTCTGTGACACATCGGACGCTTGTATAAATTACACTGTTTAATGTTTCAAAGGTGTTCAAGTGCGATAAAATCGTAATTTTATATTTTTATAATGATGATTAGTCGCACTCGTGTTCCTGAACCCTGTGTGTCTACCTGATGACGCGAACAGATTCCAGTTCCCGAAACGTCGTTAATACTGACTGTTTGGAAAACTACTGTGTTTTGTTTCGTCTCATCATTTGTGTCGTTTGTTGTTTTTTTTCTGTTTGTGTCCGACATCTTTGTGTTTTGTTTAGTCTCATCGTTGTGTTGTTTGCTGTATTTCTGTTTGTGTTTCTGTTTCGTCTCATCGTTGTGTCGCATGTCAACTTAGCTATTTTTATATTTTTTTATATTTTTGTTATTTCTTTTATTTTCTGTTTGTTCCTTGTTTTATCTGACAAGATTCCAGTTTTGGAATTTCATGTTGTGTATGTATCCTGATGACTAAAGCATACTCTGCTTTTTTATGTTTTCTTGTCTTATTTTTAGTTTTCTTTTGACAGTAATTTATTTCGCAATGGAGTATGTCCTAGTAAATAAATCCAGTCATACACTCCCATTGCACAGTTCTTTCAAAGATCACAACAACTTCGGGAAAACCCTGCAACAGCAAACGTACGAACGAGCCGGAACTGAACTACAGATATAATGTTTGGTTCTCCATCCCGTTCCGTCGGCTAAACTGCCAACCGCTGTCCACAGATCTCATAATTCACACCCCGTCCCCTTCTCCTCAGACCTCCACAGGCCAACAACAAAACTGACAGATTAAAAAAAATATATTTTTTTTAAAAAAGTATAACACCCTCTTTTCGCCAGCAACACCGAAATGCGAAGCGAATTTCCGAGCTCTCGACTCGTGTGCTGTTGCCACATTTCTCACCGCCAGTGAGGCAGATACGTGTTCCCGACACATGCACCGCTTATATATGTATGTACACACGGAACGAAGAGGAAAATGTGTGTTTCGTACAGATGCTGTTAACTAATTTCAACTGCTCCGCGCCAACGCGCAACGATATACTTCCTTTTTTTCTGTCTAAACTTCGTTAACTTCGCTGCCAGAACTTTATATCAAGCACTAGTTATTGCCCGCGACTGTGTTCGCTAGGTTTTCAATTTAATGCCCCTTTGGGTCGAGTAGTAAAACTTCACTCCAAGTCACTCAAATACCTTACGTAATTCGTACAAATATACATTTATATTTTCAATATATCTTCAAACACCACATTTTTCCAAACGAAAAGAAAAGATTTTGATAAAAACTTTTTGTCACTTCATATTTTATATTAGTACTGATAAATTATGCTTTTTTTTGTGTAAATTTTCTAAAATAATTCTAAAACCATTTTTTTCCCAAAAGTTTAAATATTGAAAAATTATGTTAAGTTTTATATATATCGCACCTCCAGATCATAGGGACACAACTCTGAAAGTGGTTATTTTGAGTCAGGCCCCTATTGTAATGCATTGAAGTGCATCTTTCGATGGCCATTCTGATGGTAATACCAACAATTATTTATAATAATTTTTTATAATAATTTTCATTTCCATATATACCGATAACAGCACTTTACATAAATACTTTTTATATAATGGAAGACATCACACTCACATAAGCAAAGCTTGTGTGTGAGTGCTACTAGACAAATTATTTTCTATAGCTGCGGTTAATTATGTAAGAAAACTTGTCATCTGGCATAAATTTATTTGAGAACAAAAATTCAATGATGCATGAATAAAAAAAATTAAGTTTTTGATGGATACAGATTATATTGAACAATTTGAGATATAAAAAATGTAAAAATAATTAACTACAGTAAAACTACTACTTAAAGATTAAAGACAACTCATCATCAGTTAAGTTATTTAACCATCGATCAATATAGCCTATGTTTTTTTGTTTATATTTTTATTTTTTATATTTTCAGGAAGAATTGCTACAATTTTTGAAAGCAAGAATGTGGATGATCTTTGAGAAATTGTTTTGTGAACTAGGGGAATTGGTAAATTTTGGTTTAAATTATATCTGGTAGGATATATATGAGATAAATACTGTACTGGTAACTTTTTGTTCAAGAAATTGACTAATATGTTTCTAATATACAATTTTCTGATATTGAATACTCTCAAACGACTGAAAAGTTCTTTTGATGGATGGGTAAAAGTCTTTCTAAACACAGTTCGTAAAATAACTTTTTGTATTAAAATTAGTGGCTTCATTGCCGTTTTGCTCATACATCCCCATGCTAATATTCCGTACAGAAGAACAGATTGAATAATGGCTACATAAACAATTCTTATAAATTCAATTGATAAAACAGATCTAAGTTCCACAAATTTATATATTGTTTTACGAATTTTTTTAGTTAAGTAAGAAACATGCCTGTCCCATTTTAAATTACAATCTAACATAACACCCAAATACTTTGTTTCATCTACTCGTTCTATGACGTTACATTTGCAGTTTGCATTTAATTGACTACAGTTATGTATTTTGAGTTTTTGGTGTTTCTTTGGTTGACCAGATTTGTTTGCAGAAAATGATATGCACTTTGTTTTAGTTACATTAAGAGAGAGCGAATTTTTATCTAATATAGATTTCACTTTAATTAACTCTTCATTAGCTATATTAAAAACTGATGTCCATGAATCAGATGAAAAAAGAATCACAGTATCATCTGCATAAGATATTAGTTGACCATTTATATCTATGTTGCACAAATCATTTATATAAATCAAAAACAGAATTGGACCCAGAAAACTTCCCTGCGGAACTCCTGTATTTATTCTCATTGAATTTCCAAGCTTATTGTTTACTTTAACACACTGTATTCTATTTTCTAAGTAACTGTTAAACCATCGGTTAGCCAATCCCCTTATTCCAATTTTTTCCATTTTTTTTTTCAATAATATTGAATGTGATACTGTATCAAATGCTTTAGCAAGATCTAAAGTGACACATAGACAGGTTTTGTTATTTTCGATTGCATCATGGACAAAGTTTGTTAATTTAGTCAATGCATCATTTGTACTTAAACCTCTTCTGAAGCCAAACTGATTTTTAGATAATATTTTGTTTTTCTCTAAGAAGGCCATTAATATTTTTTGACACACATTTCAAGAATTTTTGATACATTACTTAAAATAGAAATTGGTCTATAATTTGTGACAGAAGTCAAATCCCCAACCTGCATTTTTTGAATTGATTCCTTATTATTGTCATGTACTTTTCATATCTCTATGACGAAAATAACACAATTATCATAGACTAACAGTATTGTCAACTGTTAATTCTATATAGTTCAACATGAAAAGTGGTATTATGGTTACAGTAAAAGTTTTAAAACACCCGAATTCGTTTTTTAAGTAAAACTTCAAATGCCAATATCTCAGAACCGTATTATTGGAGTTGTGCCCCTATTGTTCTAAAGGTGCTATATATATATATGTGTGTGTGTGTGTGTGTGTGTGTGTGTTTTACAAACCTATAAAAATTTCACTAAAAGTACACCTTTTTGCCCACCGGACCACTTCGCTCACCCCTTTTTCCTCTTATATATACTTTTTTTTGTCGCAAATCTTCGCGGGCGAACGCCCAACAACTAACCGAAGGTTTTATCGCATTCGAATGAACGGCATAGGAAGGCTTACCGAGATCGTCAAGGTGTAAAGTTTACTTATATATCTAAACCCTGTATAAAACTTTTTTTTTAGCTCTTTTTATACTTCAAACACTATGATGTAATACTTGTTCTTTTTCCAGGACATACTTTGCACCTACTTCCTCTGCTTGGTATGTGTATCTCAAAATATATTACTTCGTGGGTTGGTTCCTGTTTGCATTCAAATACAATGCTAACACACATTAACTGAAAATTGCAGATTTCTCGAAGACGATGAAGGAAAAAGGCAATCCTATAAAACAGTTCCATTAAAATTTCTGAGAATATATTTAATTTAGAGTTTCGTATTGCTGAGTTACAATCTGTTTCATGCAACTTCAGTATATTTTACAGATACTTACAGGCAATAACTGTAAATATTTTGTAATAATGTCAAAATGTAAGACTAAATTTACGGTACAAGTGGTAAAATGGACATCTAATGTTCATTACAGAACTGGAGATGTCAACTGACATGGAATAAAACATATAACACTTAAAAAGTCGTAACCTCGAAACTAAAAAATTTTACTTAAGTTATGCGAACCCGAGCATATAATCTATGATGCCTAAATGCCGTACATTTACCACGGCGCAAGAGATTATGCTAAACAAATGCGTCACTGTGACAAAATGTTTGCTCGTAACTTAGGCAAAACCCGTTACCTGGGAAAATTTTTTTAAGGACAATGAAGGTTTACTGTAACTTTATTACCACGATCTCTTAACCTAAATGTGAATATAAAAACCACAAGTGCAGTGGGATTTAAACCCATACCATCGTGACGCGAATGTGCTTTAGCGAAATACCCCATCCTCCTCTTTTTTTCCCCCAAACATAATTATTCAGAAAAAAATGGGAAAAACAGCGCAGAACGTACTCAGACAGTATGTACGCACGGAAGATTTTTCTAACCAAAATATCGCTGTTTTATCATGAAAACAAGCTAAAATCAAGACGCGAATGAACAGTATACTTAGTTTGAAAAACGCCTACACAGAAATGTGCGTCTAATGACTGTCCTTAATCTTGAACTTATTCAAAGCATCCCGTTAAAAAAAAAAAAAAATAATAATAATAATAATTATTATTATTTTACACCAATAAGAACAAACCAGCCTATAAATAATCCAGGCTAAACTAAGGCACTTTTGAAATCCAATTACTGACTTCCTTTATGATATTTCATAGCATATTGCCAATTATTAATACAAACACAGCAACCTAGGTAACTATGGAAGTGTATAGACAGTACTGTAACTAAGGTTAATTCTACTACAGGTTAGAAAGATCAATGTTATAAGTTTGGCACAGGGAAAATTTCTGCCACTTGAGTGCTGGTATTGCTAATGCACCAACCTGACCAATCACAGAGCTTTCCTGAATTTTAAGTTACATTTAGTTGATAATTTAAAACGCGAAATTAGTTTCATTTCACTTTAAAATTAAATTAAATTACAAATATAATTTCCACGTTTATTAAAATTTAATTTTACTACGGTTTCGTATTTATCTGGTATATTAACAATTGAAGCGAAACTAGTGGCAGAAATGTTCCCTGTGCCAAGCTCTCCCATGATAAAACGTATTTTCTTTCTAACCTGTAGTAGAATTAACCTTACCGTAAATAAACGTACACGGCTGAGGCCTCGATAAACATTTTTTAGAATTATTTTTCTAAGTATTATGGTCTTCAAAAATGCTCACTTTATATTTAATCACCTATACCTAGCATAGCATGTTAGCGCAGTTCCATGAGCAAACCCTGGATGCACGTCACAATACCACGTGGGCGCAGTTGTCCAATAATTAGGCATCTCTCATAACAGCAGCAACTGAGTCTGTAATGAACACCGAGTAATTTTCTGGTCCTTGAACACATTTTATTGTATTTTCAGTTTTTTAGTCGAAACGTCTATTAACATTTTACTATCAACATTTTCTCTTCGACAAAGCATACGATATATTCTTGATAAACTGCTTGACAAAAATAATAATATAATATTTCATTAAGTGTCATGCAGTCACTTCAACAAAATTATTTAGTGTTAACCTATAATTTCCTGGCAATGATTCCGCGTGACAAATTAATGAAAGATGCCATTATTAGTTATGTCAAACAGTTTACCAAGCATATATCATATGCTTGGTCGATGAGAGAATTTTGATAATACAATTTGAATAAAATGTTATGGTTCAAAAACTGAAAATACAATAATATTGTCTTACATGCCCCATTAAGTTAAGTCGCCCCCTTCCTTCTTAATTATGTTTCCACTGTGGGACTTGTCGAAGGAAAGGCGTGGCTTTTAAAAACCAGGTATCATATACGAAGTGAGCTATAACTCAACATTAAAAGCCAAGAACCATATATATATATATATATATATATATATATATATATATATGCCAAAGATGTCTGAAGTTGGCAGCAAAAATCTATACAAAGTATCCAAAGTCAGGACACAAAACTGAACATAATTTTGATTTTACTAGTTAATTGCTCTGTGTTATATTACTCTATACGTAACCTCTTAAAACACTACATAAATTTAACTAATTGTTAACTGCATGCGTTATTACACAAACGTAATTTCAGTACGATATCGTTTTGCATAGAATTTATTTTTACATGAGTAAATTGCCAGTCTATGGTTGTCCTCAGCTTCGACAATCTTCGGTAGTAAGGGTTCGTTTATTCAATCCTTTTATAAACCGAACGACGGAAGAAGTTGTTACGATTCAACAGAAGTAAAAGAAAAAAAACATAACTTTAATGTTTTTCTCCGCGTCACAAGCAGACAAATGCCATCACAATCGATAGCTTACTAATATAGGCCACATCCCACGCACAGTTAAATTATAAATAGGTTCTCTGTAACGCAGGTAAAAATAGGCGGATAGGGCCACTAAAGTCCTTTATCCCAAACTCTCACACAAGCAAAGTTACTGTTTCGTTGTTAGAACAAATACACTACAGTACTGAGTTCGTTGCCTTAACGCCTATACACAATTAAATACTTAAACACTGACTTTAGGTTTCCGTTGTTTTAAGTGTTTCGCCAGTATACAATACAAACGTAAAGTTAAAGTAACGACAGATGAAACGATTAAGAATCTATCGTTCCAAAAGGAAATATTGGGAAACAAATCAATATATATTTGCCATAAAAGCATTATCAGGTAACTACTGATCTTTGAAAGAACTGTGCATGGGAGTGCAGGACTGAATTTATTTGCTTGGACATACTCCATTGCCAGTCATTTATTTCGCAATGGAGTATGTCCAAGCAAATAAATCCAGTCAGGTAACTACTCAAAAAATAGGCTCAGTTAGTAAAACATTTGCCATTTATTTTAGTATTTTCTAGAACAAAAGTGTCTCAATCTATTGACAAAACTTGAAGTTCATATACGATTACAACTTCACCAACGCTATTTACGCGGTTTTTCGAGTGCATTTAAGACACGCCTATTAAAATTTTCAAGCAGTCCCAATACTGGAGAATAAAACGACACTCATAATGTTTTTTTGTTCTAAAATACATAACCAGCTGGTTCATTACGAACGGCCATCTTGACTTTGACTTAAGGTTTTCAGTTGATCGGAAACGTAAAGTTAAGGCTGCTTGACTTTGTGTTTGGCAACGCCATTGTGTATGACCCCTTAATAAGTCAAATGTTAAAGTCAAATGCTAAAATGTTCAATTGTGTAACCGCCTTTAGAAATACAGGACTGGACGCTACCACTGCTATTGAGCTGACCCCTTGATGTCTGACAACTCCCTAGTATGGTGGTGATATTTATACGGTAAGTTCAAAAATGCAATGCCTAAAGTAATAGCGAAGATGAAGGAGATAAATACATATATATTTCGCCAGACAACCAATGTGTCGGAAACAAAATAGTTTACGAGTAATGGGTAGGGCCCTGAAAAATTCGCTTTTTCTTTCAGGCACAGTCTAGGATTCCAACAAATGTAAGTTCGTGCCACTTTCGCAATTGGCCGTTGACATATTTGACATCTCCTTGAATTCGCTGAGCCAATAATAACAATGCAACTAAATGCAGACCTGTATCACTGTGTCTGCGATTAGCCAATGAACAGCTGTTGTTTACTTGAGTGCACATTCTCTAGTAACGGGTATTCACGACGCCAAGGGCGATGTTGACCGGCTCATCTGGTGTGTTATCGCCTCTACCGCAAGACACTGTGCAGTGGTATTGTAGATCACTCGCCTCACTGACACTTTCAGTGGTGACGCCATCTTTTTATTGGCGATAAGTTTTAAGCAAATTCCACTGCATGCTCCTAGAGTAGTTTCACACGAATCCCGTGAGTAGTTTTTCAGATATAACAGGTTTAAAGAGCTGTTTTTAGCAATTTTTAGGTACTCCGAAATGATGTTCTAATCGATGTGACACTTTGAAACGACTCTTCAGTCATCGTCAGCAGCGTATTTTCTTTTCGTAAATAGACACATTGGGCATATGTGGAATAGTTTCTTTAAAAAAATATTTACGAACACGCTGCAACGCATTTTAAGCGCGTGGTAGGCGAGGCCCTTAATCTGTTCCCAAACAATAGCATGAATTTTGCACGTGTCTACTAATGACAATTGGCGAGCATGCGATAGCAGACCTACTTGCACGCTGTCAGGTACTATCGATTACTGGTCGACGTGGCTCGTAACCTTGACGCGAACTGCCAATAAAACAACAGTTCGACCTGTATCGAGGTGGCGTGCAAGTATCGTCGCGCTTCCTGGCAACCAACACTGCAAGGTTGCCAAATCGTGATTTTTTTTTTTTCATTTAATTTTTTTTTGTATAAGATGAGAAAATGGGGTGTATATAATTGTTTGCTTTAAATTTTAGTAACGATGAAAATACGTTCAAATGAATGTGAACTTTAACTTATTTTCTTCCGTAAAATTCAAAAACCCTTTTATTAACGTTAATCGCCCTTTAAATTATAAGTTGTACTTTCTTATTATTTGTTCCCGCAGCCTGAAATGCTACTTAAATATCTTCGCCACAAAAATAAAGAGTATCTATAAAAACAACTTAAATGGTTCCTGATAACTACATTCTTTGTTGAATGAATAACACGTAATAACATGAATATTTTCATAACTAAACGTTGTGTCATTTAGCAGGAAAATAGGACTGTACAACCACAATAGACTTTACCAAACTTAATATACTCTCCACGCGCCAACTCTGAGTCCCTGGCATGTATGTGTTTTTCGTCCTTTTGGGCGCGGTTCACATCAGTTTTCAACGTCTATTTATATTTCTACCAGATATTATTTTTCATATTTTAGACATAAATTGTGCTTAAATCTTCCTCTTAGGAAATTTGTGTATGTCTCATAGTTTTTGTATATTGAGAAGTAAACGTTAAAATTTGTACTTTACGGTTATATGTACGCCACTAAAACCAACTGGCATACCAAACTAAAAAAAAAAAATAACCACAGTGCATGACACCGTTGTAGGCTATGGCTTGACACATATAAAAACATATATATATATATATATTGCATTTTTTTTAATTTTGTGGAAATTTTAAAATTTCATTTCCAAACTCAGCATTTCTTATCAAATACATATATTTTTATTTTTTGTTTATACATATATATGTCAAGTTATAGCCTACAACATTATTATACACAGTGAATTTTTTTTTTTTTTTTTTTTTTTTTTTTTTTTTTTTTTTTTTTTTTTTTTTTTTTTTTTT
>PNEQ01007875.1:0-19324 GCA_003012365.1 Medauroidea extradentata
AATTAACTTTGACAATTAAAGCACAAAAAATGTCTACCATCAATTAACTAAACAATACAAATCACAACAAAATGAAGTCATATATCCAGTCAACAGTCTTTCTCAAATAGTGACAGTGTACAACCTTAATTGTCCGCCGTGGTGATGAATCGTCGTGTGCTGCTGTCTTCACTCTTGAGGTCTTCGGTTCGACTCCCGTCGCGCACCTCCTCTTCGCCTGTCAGCTCGCCGCAGCAGTCCTCTTGTTTCGCCCAACACTGCTCCGAAGGTAGCCGCCTGCCGCCTCACAGTAGACTCTGACGTCACCAAGATGTCTTCACCAGTCTCTCTCCACAGGCGTAGCACCTTCCTCTAGCACTACCAATAACGAACACTCCCCCAATGTGCCGATTCTGCGGTTTTATACTCCTCAAAACAGTCGAGGAATAACCGCATTACAGGAGTCTAAAAATTGATATTTCATCATGTTTCGGACGAGATTCGAGTCACGTAGGCCGCTTCGCAGGGCAAAAACGCAGTTGGGACAGGTATATATGACGTAGTTTCGGCGGGATTCCCACTATGAGACACTCGAGCTTTGAGTCATGGGCCAGCCCTCAAGGTGTGTCGACACAGGCCCCATCCAGCCCGCCCTCAGAAACACAGCATGCAACAATACTGAATACTTACAAAAGACTCCTTCAGGTTGCAGAAAATATACAACTGTCTACACATACTGATTGATGTATACTTGCAAAAGGACTCCTTTACATTGTATACAATGAGCGGTAATCTACAGATTATTGTTGAAGATGTGTACTTACAGGATGACTACCCTTGTAAAGTAACTTGACTGCATTTGTAAGTGTTTACCAGGACACCCTAGTATGTATGATAAAAGCACGGTAAATGGCCTTGAAGAGCGAGGTTTTATGGGAGCGAGACTGGTGGCGCCCAGCACAGCATTTCAATGAGTGATTGGAGCCTCGTGGCGAGGCATTTGTTGAGTGAGTCGGCTGCACGAGGACTAGAAATAATAACCTTCTGTACGCAGTTCGCGGTGTTGGTAACGGAGTCTCGGTGTAATGAAAATGAGATTTTGCAGTGAAATGCGGGAGAGCAATATGATTGACGTTAGCACGAAATGAAGTATTTCTAGTAGTGAAGGTGCGTTATTTTGCATGAACAAGGTGCATCGTGACCAAGCATTAAATATTTTGCGTGCTGTTTGTGAGCGTGCACAGTTACTACAATTTGTTGCTGTTGATTATACAGATGTCCACACAGTTTAATGTATCATGCCGTATGAGACAGATCATAATTGGCTTAAATTTTATTTTTATTTAAACTGCCCATAGTGGCGAGGTAGTGGTGTTAGTTGCTCTGTGCCACAAATGTTTAGAGGGATGGAAACTGTACAAAAAAAACACACGCACGCACGCACACACACACACAAACACACACACACACACACACACACATATATATATATATATATATATATATATATATATATATATATATATATATATATATATAAAAGGAAGTGCCCCACTCACTGACTGACTGACTCATTCATTCATTCATTCATCATCAACGCCCAGCCCAAACCACTGGACCTAGAAACGTGAAATTTTAAGGGAAGTTTCCCCTTGTGGCGTAGGCGCGCACTAAGAAAGGAAATTTTGAAATTCGGCTATTAAGATGGTGAAACGGGGTGAAATGTATTTTTTGCAAACCTTTGATATTTCTCGAACCCGACGGGCTATCGTCGTCTTATTCACTTCGTTAGGTCGCAAATACAAATGTCTAGAAACAAATTTCAGGATTTTTCGAAATTTTTATATTAAGGAGGTGAAAAGCCGTTTAATTCGTTTACAGAAAATCCTCTGTTCCTCTTAAACCACCTGAGATATCGAAGTGATTTTTTCTTTAAAATGAAGCTTACGCAAATACCTAAAAAGTAATTTCAGGATTTTTCAAAATTCGTTTTTGAAAGCCGGTAAAAAAAAAAACAGTTTTTTGATTAATCAGTCGTATCACCTAAACCGTTAGAGATATCGAGGTGGCTTTTGTCTTATGATGAAACATAAGTAAATACTTAAAAAGAAATTTAACGATTTTTGGAAATTCGTCCATGAAAGCCTATAAAAAAATAAAACGTGTTTAAGAATAATCTTTCGTAACACCTTTAATAGTTCAAAATTTGTTTCCTTTTTATTTCTTGCTTATAGTTAAACCTCTTTGGACTATAGCCTGTACACGCGAAACAACTCTCATGGCCTTTCTTGAATAATTTGTAGTTAAGTCTGTGGAGTTTCGGGTTTTTTTTTGCCAACCCACCATAAATAAAACCTCTTTGGACTGTAGCCCGTACATACGAAAGTATTATCACGGCCTGCCTTAAAGCATTCACTCAGGTATTGTACAAAGTTTGTGGTGTGAGAGGGGTAGGGTTACGGGTTCGTATCCTGTGCAAGTCTTTGCGATGGGACATGACATGACATCATACGAGCATATTGCGTGCGCTCTTTTCACTGAGCTAAGACAATTTATAGTTCACTATTATTGAGTACGCTAGCTGTTAAATGCATTAATCACATATTTTATCCAGAGTTACTGTTTGTATTACATAATTTCACGCGGGCAAAGCCGTGGCCGGGTAGCTATTTTGTAGAGAAATAAAGATGAATTAAAAACAAAGATGTTCTGCAATAATTAAAGTACTCTCAGCGTAGTGGACTGGATAAAGCTGTTTGTATTTGTTGTTATAAAGATACACAGAGAATATAGTGACACCATCAATTAATACGTAATTAAAAGTTAGTTACTCTTTTCTATAGTACACGCGGGCGAAGCCGCAAAGGGACAGCTAGTGTATATATATATATATATATATATATATATATATATATATATATACATATATGTGTGTGTGTGTGTGTGTGTGTCTTATGCTGCTTCTTGAAGATCGTCCGTGGGCCTAGTTGACAGCTGAGATTTGGGTGGCAATTGCGTATTACACCATTGTACGGAGGGAGGATGCCAAGTCGTTGAGAGTGGAAATTTTATGTATGTTTCCCGATTTGCTTAACCGGGCGAGTTTAACAGCGATTATTGGCGCTTGCGATTAAAAGTAGGGAATTGTACCTGAATGATATGTTGTAAATATTGTGTAAAATATATGACTGGTATATCGCCAGAGAATTCTGGTATATGAAATTATTTGCGTACGAACAGTTAACTATAAACAAAAAAAAAAAAAGGGGGGGGGGCGTTGTTGAGAGTTTGGAATAGACAACCAGACTAAATAATTGATTGATATTTCATGTAATCTGTTTGTTTTTTGTGATTACAGCAGTTTGTACCAGGTATGAGAACATTTTTTCCAGGACCCTATTTTAATTTTCTATTTAGCCGATTTCATACTGCATTTTTATGCTAAAGATATTGTGTTCGAATTCATGTAATTGATTTTCTTCTATTATGAATGTAAGCGTAACATGTAGTCAGGGAGTAGCGTATTGCATAATGAAAATTTATTGGTCGCTGTTAAATTATTTATTAACCTTTACCTGAAGTTGATGTTCGTTGTCTGTGCTGCTTAGTTAAGAATTTGAAAAATTTTATAGGTTTAAAGTTTTTTTTTTTCCTGTTTTCTATTAAAGTATTGTATTACTATCACAGATCTAGCAAATGTGACCAAAAGATTTAACAAAATTTCAGTATACTTACAACAAGGCTTCGTAAGTTTGCAGATGATGAGCGGATGTTATTTCATATTGCTTGATGACGTAGCCATACAAGACGGCTCAATAAAGTTTGAGACAATGACAAGCGGTCTACACCTACTATAGTTGATAATGTATACTTACATGACGGTTCCATCAAACTGATGACAATGAGAAGCTGTCAACACTTCTGCTTGATGTTTTATACTTAAAATACGGCTTTATCAAGTTTGAGAAAAAAAAAAGAAGCTGTCAACGTATACTGCCTGATGATGTATACTTACAGGACGGCTCCTTTAATTTGGAGACAATTAGAAGCTGTTTTCATGTACTGGTTTATAATGTCTAGTTACCATACGGCTCAGTCTAGTTGCGTACAGTATGAGGCTGTCTATGCATACCGGTTGATGATGTATACTTACTACAGGACCTTACTGGTTGCCGACAATGAGAGGTATTTAAGGCAGTAGATAATCGCTGCTTGATGATGACTACTTAAAAAATTGCATCTTCAAGTTGGAGATTACATGAAACTGTCAACACACACTGATTGGCGATGTTTACTTACAACTTTTATCCTTCGGCTTACGGACAATATGAGGCAGTTAACAAAAATTGCTTGATGGTGTATACTTACAAGACGGCTCCTTCAGGTTGTAGACAGTGAGCCGCTGTCAACACATACTGGTTGGTGATGAGAGTACCTCCGCACAGGAAACTGAGGCTCCCATCTCTCACTGCAACAATACATTTGTCATGTCACTTCCTGCACATGCTGCATGCACCTTATATGTATATATGTACGTATATGTACTCATATGTATATATACATGTATGTATATGTACACATATGTACTCGGTATTTAGAATGTTGTACGACGACATTTTAAATGCAAAATGTGGCAACACTGCATGGAGAAATGATAAATTCCTCTTATTTTGCGCCCCACATTAAGGTATTTTTAAAATGTATATTACGTGTTGTAAACATAGAGTCATGTTTGCACGTCTCGGGACTATATTCTGCACCTATAATATGCAGGTTAGAACAGTAGTAGTAAGATATATGCTGAGCGCAAGATGGGACTAACTACTGTGCTATTTTGTCAAACTGTGCGGGGAAAATGTCATCGTACACCATTCCACATCTAACAATTTCCTCTTCAATTTAGCACAGGATTTATGTTGTGTGCTTATTATGCGGTTTTATTCTAGACACAACCAACGTGTCTATGTGTATATACACACACATATATACAGATGAGGCACATAAAGTATTACAGAGCAACAGCACTCGAACTAGTGATCATATCCACAAATGTTTCAGGCAAAAGTTTCAGTGTTCGAGAAGGCCGTCATACTGGGCCACCCTATTATTTTTATCGGTGGAGTCGCTGAAGCTACGCCAAGGTAAACTCCACTTTGTTAAAAGGAACCATGTATATTTTTTTATGACATCAGTACTAATTTGACGACGAATTCATCGACCTACAACACAAGGTCATTTTGTCATGTATCCAAAGGTATCAGTTAGTCGTGTATTACCTTCTAATGTGAGTGCTTCGGATCGCGAAAATGAACGATTTTAAAGAATTATTTGCTGTGTTGATGGTGTTGGGGGAATGCCGTAAAATTACATAATCGCTCAGGATTTGTTTGCGGCTCGTTATCCGGATGGACAACAAAAGTTGCACATGGCTTTTAAGCGATTAGTTGACCGTTTCTGTCGCTTCGGTACAGTGAAACAAACACGAGTCAGACGTCAACCAATTGTGAACGACAACAATGCGGCTGCTGTCGTAGCTTTTGCTGCACTAAATCCACACGCGAGCCGCAGGCAAATGGAAAGAGAGAATGGAATAAGTCAGCGATTTGTATTAAGAATCTTACACAACACAAGTTACATCCCAGTGGCGAACTGTGAAGTGTTTTAGGTTAGCAGTGGCTGTACAGAACTCTCAGTTGTTTGAGGAACCATTTGACTGGTAGGGGCAGGCACAGCCAGTAAAATGTAAGAGACGAGGAACTAGTTCTCTAGTAATACACCTAGGACTCAGCAACACAACTATAGCCTGCTCAGAGTGTATAGTCGGGACTCATACTGCTTGTCTTGTAACACGTCCATGCTTCGCCACTGTATGCTATTACATAAGGATCTGTACGGCAATGATTTCATAAATCGCTATAATTCCTGTAACTGGATTCGTAGACAAATGCACACATATATCTCATTTTTGGGTCATGTGATCTTTTCCAGCGAATATACCTTCACAAATGCGAGAAATGTGAATAGGCATAACACGCATTATTGGGCAAATGAGAATCCTTGATGGATGATAACTGAACCATTTCATCATCAATGGTCTATTAATTGTCGTGGTCCATTTTTTTAATGGTCGCTTGACTGGGCAAGTTTACACAAACTTTCTGCACAAAGTATTGTCTCAATTACTGGAAGACATGCCTTTGCATGTTCGCATGGACATGTGGATGCAACACGACGATGCACCACTCCATTATGCTATGTGTTCGAGACAAGAGATTAATGAGATTTTTGTCCACAAATGGATAGGACGAGGCGGTCCTGTAGCTTGGACACCTCGTATGCCAGATCTAACAATATGCCTACTAGATTCATGTTATGGAGTTTTGTCACAGAATGCGTAATGGCGGTAGCACCTGCCATGCCTAACGACACGAAATAAAAAAAAATGAATACGCCGAGCATATACCAAGATTACATCACAAACGTTGGGTGACATTCGACGGTCTATTCATCAGCGAATTAACAAGTGCTTACAAGTCGAGTGTCATCACTTCGAGCATCTTCTGTAGGTAGACCCAAACCAAGGTTAGTGGATCCTTGAGTGTTTGACAAAATGACCTTGTGTTTTAGGTCACTGAATTCGTCGTCAAGTCGGTACTAATGCCATCATATAAAAGATACTTGGTTCCATTTAACGAAGTGGGGTTGACCTTGACGTAACTTCAGCGCCTCACAGATTAAAAAAAAAAAAAATAGGGGGGCCCAGCATGACGGTCTTCTCGAACACGGAAACTTGCGTTTAAAATATTTTTGGATGTGATCACTAACTTGAGTGCAATTGCTCTGTATCACTATGTGCCTCAACCTGTATATATATATTATATGCAGCCTACGAAATGATTTCATTTTAACTACAAAATGCATTGTTGACTGTAATGGTAAATAAATTTTTAGGCAAACAAAATTTATACTAAACATGTATGTGCTGACTTTGTACGGACCCATCTTTAGATGTATCACACTACATTTACCCATAAAATGTTTATGACGTTTTGGAGTGTAATGATACAACGAAAATTGCTACAACTAATGAATTTTGAAAATGCCAGACATGTTCTCCAAACAGGGTTTAAAATTCCGCTTCTACATAATGCATTTGTTGCATTGGTTTGAACCAGTACCTACATTCTTTTTTTTAAACCAGTATTTCCTATGTAGAGACGCAGACATAATGGAAAAAGGCTCTTATTAAAGTCTACAGAACAAAATTGCTTTTCCATAACCAATGCGAGAGCTGGCCAATTATTAGGATCTACGTAAGTTGTAATGTCCATGTCTGATTGACTCGGATTATGAGTGGTGCTCGAACAACCAATATCACAATACTATTGTTCAAAAAACAGGACCATGTTCTGCGTTCGCCTGCTTCTGGCAAAATTGACAACTATATTCTCGTATACAAATACCCTTGACATATTCAGCGATAGTATTGTATCTTATTGTGTTAGAATTAATTTAAGTTGTACTGACATTCGTTTAGTTGATAGAGAGTAGGCTAGCTTAATGGTACAATATTGCGAAAGTAAGATTAAGAAATAAAGTGCCTGAAGTGCCGTTTACCTCGAAGGTAACGAATGGATTAGAAAGAAAAATCAAAATTTAAACGGGTTAAAGCACAGTTGAATATGAATACGTGAAAAATAATAATGGGATTGGACCCAAGAGTTCACAAACAATTATAGATATTCTGAATCCCTGTTAAAGACATATAAATTGTATGGCTACACGAAGCGGCCAAGAGCTGATGAAACTTGATCGCGCATAATTAATTATGCTTTTAAAAGGTTTCAGCTTTAAGTAAATGATTTGGGAAGACAGGGTTCAGACGGTGCGGCAAACTTTCTGGATTAACACAGGGCGGGCAATCTATTACCAAGGTGGGACAGCGCTTGTTTGTATGTGTACTTCTCAGCTCACCGACTGAATGTTGCTTTTGAATGAGAACTACTTATCAACAGATCTTCAATCAGAACGTCGATATTTGAATAAGTTAAACGTTCTGGAGGATTTCTTGAATTCAGTTCATTTTGACCTTTCTGTCCAACAGAATGAACTGTTTGCACCTCATCTTTGAATGTCACTGTAGAAAATTACTTAGGTGTAATGACTTTCATGGATGATCTCGTACATTCAAGAGTTGATAACACAGATAAATCGCAGAAATTCTAACTGAATAAGTGTTTTCTGAAAAGTGTAAAATACTACTTGTAAAATAGTCGCACGCCTACTGAATGTGAATGTCACTAATTTCTACTGTTCTAGTCCATTCTAGTATATTCTGTTTATTTGAAGCCCTTTATATATATATATATATATATATATATATATATGTATATATATATATATATATATATATATATATATATATATATATATATATATATATATATATATATATATATATATATATATATATATATATATATATATATATATATATATATATATGTATATATACTAGCAGACCCCCGCGGCTTTGCTCGCGAATATTATTCGCAACTGCTGGTAATATTTACTTTAATTGAAGAACCTATTTGTACTCAAGATTGGTACTTCAGTCATCAAATGTTGGAATGTCCAAGCGGCTAGTTATGCAGCAGGATAAGTAGCTATAGCTGTCCACGCGAAAAGCAGTCTTAAATTTGTTCCTGACATTAACGGCGACTTCGCCTGGACCTTATTTATAACCCTGCCAATTTGATACTGTGGGGTAGTTACAGACACCTAAGGTAAGAGGTGAATCGAATGAGAAACATCTTATTTACCCTGTGTACATCCATTGGTGACGGTGCCCTCAATTATATATTTTCAACATATTCACTGGAACTTTATTGCTATTACAAAGTTTCAGTGGGTAAAGGTTTCACGGAAACGTATTTGGTACAGCAAACTTAATATTAGTGAGATGATATATCGTCGTTTTACTGCCAAAAGTGACTCACTCAAAATGAGATAAAATGATAAAAATGCCAGGAATATATATATATATATATATGTTGTTCACGAACAATTGCCCAAGTTTTAAGTATATTCGTCATTTCGTATTGTTGCGTCAGAGTATAGAAACTTACCAAATTTTTGTTAATATCTACGATTTAATTGTGTTTTTAAACAAAATAACATTAATGACAACACTTATGGCAGTATACCGACGATATGTCAGCTGATGTTGTAGAGGAACCTAAGTGTAAAGCGAACTGCAATTTTACCCCTTTTAAACGACTACATGTAAATTTCACTAATTCGATCTGACTTGTAGTTATTGTGTGTCAGAATTGAACGTTCGCACGTAGCTTTTAATGGAATTCGAGCCCAGAACCTGCCGGAATTTAGACCTGAGTAACAAACAACTGCGTCACGTAACGTCAAAATATTTCATGAAAACAAAATTTTATTTAAAAAAAAAAAATATATCTGTATCCTGGGCTCATAGAAATTGTACAACACCACGTATCGATAGGTTAATGTAGAGTGAAACTCCTGTATATGTTGTTTCTCGCTGCTCGTTCCTGCTTTTCGGATCGTCTGCTTTGAACATTGACCAACTTAGTTTTATTCTTAATAATCACGTTTCTTACAAAGAAAAAAAATTACATACATATTTTTTAAAATATTTACGTAAGCATCACTCTGACGCGAACAACACCTCAATATCGCTACTGGTTAGATAGATATCGTGGGTTGATTGAAAACAAATTTTGTGCTTTTACACCCTTTTGGGTGTCGAATTTCGAAATATTTTAAATTTTCATCTTAGACATTTGTATAAGTATCCAACTGAAGTGTAAATCACATCGCTAGCCCGTTCAGTCGGATTAAAAATCGATCATTCACTAAAAAAAACACATATCACCCCTGCACAGTATTGAGAAATCGAATTTCGAAAAATCTGAAAACCGTTTTGCAATAATTTCTGTAATCATCATCCTGAAGCAAAAATTAATTGTATATATCGACGGGTTCGATAGATATCGAGGATTTATCTAAAACACATTCAAGGTCTTTTCACCACCTAAGAGAGTAAATTTCGAAAAACCCTTGAATCACTTTTTAGAATACTTTATAGGTATCTCGTGGACGTACAAAACAACATTAGCCGGCTGGGTTAAAGATATATCGACGATTAATTGAAAACGCTTTTCACCACTTTTCATCCCTTTTCACGTCCTTGGGTGGCGAATTTCGAAAATTCCTGAAATTACTTTTTAGGTATTTGAGTAAGCATCAATCCTAACAAAAATCACGTCGCTGTATAAAAAGCTATGGGATCGATATATATCGAATGTGAGTCGAAAACTCATATTTCCCCTTTTTTAACCAGTTTAGAGCCCAATTCAGAAAATGTATTTTAAATGGTACTTGGAATATTTACAAAAGTACCAATTTAAAGTAAAGAGCACTTCGATATCTCGATTGATTCGATAGATATGGAAGGATAACCGAAAACACATTTCACGTATTTTCACCCCTTTAAATAAAGAATTTCGAAACGTCTTTGAGTCCTGTCATAGACATTTGTAAAAGTAATCAATTAAAGTTAAAATGATGACGATAGCCAATTGTGTTTCAAAGATATAGGCGATTAATAAAAAACACATTTTGACCCTTTTTGCTGTCTAGGGGTCGAATTAAAAAAAAAAACGAAAACTGCTTTTTAGGTCTTTACGTAAGCAATATTTTGAAGTGAATATGAACTCTCTATCCCGAAGGGTTCGATAGATATCGATAGTTGATTGGAAACACATTTAAGATCTTTTCACCCCCTTAAATGTTGAACTTCGAAAAATCCTTAAAATGGCTAATATGCATTTTTACGAGTGTCCTATTAAAGTAAAAATCACGACGATTGGCCGTCGGGTTTGAGCTCTATCGACGTTGCTTCGGAAACACGTTTCACCCCTTTTCACCCACTTAGAGGTCGAATTTCGAAAAATCCCTTCTTAGTGCTTGCCTACGACCTGAGGGGAACCCCCACAAAAAATTTCACGATTCTAGGTCCAGTGGTTTGGGCTGCAGATTGATATGTCTGTCAGTCAGTCAGCATTCATTCTTATAAATTTATATACATATATATATATATATATATCACGAATAAATAAATATATATATACACATAGGATGTCCCGAATAAATAAATAAATAAATATATACTTGTATACACATATATACAGCGTATCCTGAAAACACACACACACACACACACACACACATATATATATATATATATATATATATATATATATATATATATATATATATATATATATATATATATATATATGCTACAACCCGAGTAAATACCTTCCAATATTTACTCGTGTTGTAGCATGCAACAAAAGAAGACGAAAACAAGTTGTGCGCTGTTCACTTAATCTCAATATTAATGGCGTTATGTAATGTAAAAGTGCACAGACACAAGAAATTACAGAAATTGAAGCGGGTGAAATAAGTACCATCATTATCTTTATTGTGACAAATTTGTTCGGGCGTAAATCTTTATAGGGGAACTTTTAAGCCGATATAAAGGAAAATTATCTTGCCTTCACCGTATAATTAACTGTTATTAAATTGAGAGTGCACACATCAACTTCGGAGTATTAATCATTTGCCTATGACACACAATTTACAGAAGTTAAAGTTGCGGCAGTGGCATGCTAATTTTTACAGTGGATGTCTCGAGAAAATTAATGTTATGTTGCAATGTTAACTAGATCTATGTGTTACTTAGCCAGGAAAACTTGAACATTTATTTTTGGCAGGTATTACGACTGGCGATATTTTTACATCCTAATTTTATAAAACAAACGATATTCTAAGTCTCTCAGTAAAAATTAATTTACTTTGGTGTACTACTACACCAACATACAAAGAATTTAATGACTAATAGACGTCAATATTACACACGGAACTTTTTATTTTGTATCAATCACGTTTGCATAATTCAAAAGTTGGCAGTTTTGGTGCAGGAATCCTATGGAGGTGCCACGGCCAAGTACGGTGCCATCCGCCATGTTCTAATATCATGGGCCTTCAGTCGCCATGTTAGATTTGTGTGACCGTGACCGTGACCTTGAACATTTATCTCCAGAATGCAATAGGTGGTATTTCAAAAATTTTAGAAAGTTTATAATTTTAACCAAGCAACATATTCCCTTGCTCTTTCTCCCATTAGGTGATGTATAAAATACAATAATTACGTAAATGCTATAATTGTGATAGAACATATTTTAAGTATGTGAAAAACAGTCATTACAGTAGAGAGTACGGATACCTGTTGGGATCTTATTAATACTGTGCACTTTTTGTTCATTTTACAAAACCGAACAATACAACTAAAATTATTACCAATAACGTAATAAAATTATGGTGTTAGTGGTGGTAAGTGAATCTGTAATCGTTAGTAAAATTTTTCACAATTTTTATCTACGAGTTTTAGTGTCCGCGATAATAGGAACGATGTCAATTATTTGCTAGTAAATTATAAGGGAACTTACCAGCTTGTATTTGGTCATGACGATCTAACACGAATGCTGATACTTAGCACGTGTTAAGTAAAAATTTACTGAAAATATACTGTACCTATGAAGCGTTTTCAGAAATCTTTTTTCTTTTATTTTTTTTAAGCCACTCGTGTTTTGTAACAAAATAAGACGACGTGTTAATAGTTAGAAAGTTGCAATATGGTATACAGTTACATGTTCCGCAACTGTAAGATCATTTCCAATTTTAGTTTGCGGTTCTGTAGTTGGAAAATCGCAAAGTTTAAAAAGTAATAACATTAAACTAAGTACTGTCAAGTGGGGATACTTTGACTACGGGGGTAACTATGTCGGACACAATATATTTAATTTAGTGCAATTTTATGAAGAAATGCCAAACTTTATCTGAATGGCTCAAACTTAATGGGTTTTAAATACTTAACTAGACATATTTATGTATTCATTCAATGGTCCAAAAACAAATATTTTGAGTCGGTCAATGTTACCCCTGCGGTCAAAGTATCCCCAATTGAAGGTACCACATTCTCTGCTAAAACGTTCTTGTGCTTAATGTTGTTGCTTGCCACCTAGAGCAAAATACTCTTGTAAAAGTTGTGATATTATAAACCAATTATTATACGTGTCGGAAACACAATAAGTGAACAGTGAACAAGTTAGAAAGGGCTGCTTGTATACATTATTGGGTTTTAATTAATGTAAAAATCCAATACAATGCTGCAAATAACATTTCTGCTAAAATTCTTCCGTCTACAGAATCTGTAATATATATGATGTATCAGATATGAAGGCATATAAATTACGAAACGATTTAAAAACCATTTTGTAGCTTCCATTTCATAAATATAAAATATTAACTTATTCAGTTTTGAGGCACTCCCTTAAAAATACTATCATGTTTTGAATGCAAATAATGGGCAATTAAATATTTAAAATAACAAAGTAAATATATAATGTAAAATTTAACTGTGCCTTTTATGATACTACTGGCTATTATTACCGAGCTGGGGTTATTACGTCTGTAGCCAAGCAGAGCCATCCAGGGAAATTGGCCGAAAGATGCGTTGTGGCCATTGGTGACCCTGAGAGATGTGGACACACCGCAGTCATGTAAAGGAAACAACTTCATTTTCTGCTCCAGTAGCTGGTTCGTGGCTGGAGACGTACTGGAGGGAGTGTGTTCGAGCGTATCTCCTGTAACTAGAGCTAGAGAACAGTTGTCACTACCACTGCTGACTGTTGAGGCGGGTGGAGGTGTGTGGGGGGAAGTAGTCTCACTGTTACAGCAGGAGTGAGTGACTGGCGAGGGCAGACTGCTGGGAGGACGTGTGCTAGTTCCTTGAGTCCAGTTGCTCGGAGACTGCGCTAAACGTGCAGAAATGCAACACACTGTGTCCACTCCTTGTCTGTGGCTGTCACACTTGAACACGATGTCGCCCTCTGAAGTCTTGTCTCCACTGCATTCGCTGGAGGGGACACACTCCATTGGCTCCAAGCATCTTTGTACCACCAACAAGCCGCCCTCTGCTGCAAATACTGCACAAATACAAACAAAAACATTAGCATTACATTACTCAATGTCAACTAACAGAAAAATAAATACCATCACACTGCAGGAAAAAAGGATCGACACATAGGAGAATAGGCTGGATGAACTTATTACTAAGAGCATAACAATGGTTTTAAAGAATGTAGGATGAATAATAGAAACCTGGAAAAGAAAATAATCCCAGTATCAACAAAAAATTTACATAAAAGTAACCCATTACTAAGGAGAGATAACTAAGTGAGATTGTGTGAGCCACAATCGTCGGCTCGAAGATGCCAAATGAGAAGATATATCTCAATTAAACTATGTGATCCACAATCCTCAGGGTCAAAGAGGCCAACTGAGGAAAGAGGCATCAATGAGACTATGTAATCAAAACTCATCGAGGGTCAAAAAGGACAAATGTGAGAGATGTCAGTTAGACTGTATGTAATCGATGATCCTCGTGGTTGTAGAAGCCGATTGAGGAGAGAGACCTGAGTGAGACTGCATGTTATACATTTTAATTGGGATGGAAGAGTCCGATTCAGGAGCGATACGTCAGTAATATTGCATGTGATCCATAATCCCCAGGGTCGAAGAAGCTGATTGAAGAGAGATGCCTCAGTGAGACTACATGCTATTCAGGTCAAATGAGGAGAAAGAACTCAGTGAGACTGTTTGTGATCCATAATACTTAGGGTCAAAGAGGCCGATTGAGGAGAGATGCATCAGTTAGACAGCTCGTGATTAATATACCTTGGGTTCGAAAAACCATATTGAGGAGAGAGACATGGTTAAGACTGTAAGGGTTTTATAATCTTTGGGGTCGAAAATGCCTTAGGGGAAAAATACATCAGCAAGATTGTATGCGATCCATAAAACAGGGGGTTGAAAAGTCTAATTAGGGAGAGATAGATCAGTGAGACTATGTTGTTCATCGTTCTCGGGGCCGAACAAGCCTATTGAGAACAGAGACTTCAGTAAGACTGCATGCAATTCATAAAACTCGTAGTCGTAAAGTCCGACTGAAGAGAAATACCTTGTGTGACTATATTTGATCAGTTAACTTCGAGTTGAAAGAGGCCGATTGATATAAGAGGCATCAGTGAAACTGTATGTTATCCATAATCCTCAGGGTCGAACATGCCGATTAACAAGAGAGAATTCAGTGAGACTGTAAATGAGCAATAATCCTGGTGGTCAAAGTGGTCGGATGAAGAGATATAAATTAGTGGGACTCATATGATACATACTTCAGGGGGTAGAATATACCAATTGATAAGAGAGACCTAAGTAAGCCTGTATGTGATCAGTAATCCTTAAGGTCGAAATGGCTGATTAAGGAAAGAGAACTCGTTGAGAATGTATGGGGTTCATAATCTTTTAAGTTCGACGGGTCTGTTTGAGAAAAAACATTAGTGAGACTGTCAACAATCCTCAAGGTAGAAGTGAATGACTAATTAGCATGTTCTCAACAAGACTGCATTTAGTCAAAGGATAATTTTGCAGATTGTGAATATAGACCTCATGTATGATGTATGATACACAATAGTCCTTAGAATTTGTGTGCCTGATAAAGGAGGTAGGCCTTTATTATAATGCATGTTTACATAAGCATCTGGGTCAATATAACAGATTCAAAAGAAATACACAATTAAGAATGCATATGATCCATAATCCTCGGGGTCGAAGGGGCTGATTGAGGGCAGAGACATCAGTCAGACTGTACATGATTTATAATCTTTGAAGTCGAGGTGGTCTACTGAGGAGAGAGATACAAGTAAGAGTAAGATTGCATGTAATCCATAATCCTCGGGTTCGAAGTGGCCGATTGAGAAGAGAGACCTTAGTGAGACTGCATGTCAATATGTAATCCTCGAGGTTGAAGGGTCAGATAGAGGGGAGAGAGACCTCAATGAAATTTTGTGGAGCATGAACCTCAGATAATAATGGGCAGGTTGAGAAGAGACATCGTTGAAAAAGTATGTGATATATTAACCTCAAAATTAACGTGGCCCATTGGGGACACAGATTTAAATCATTATCATTATATACATGTGCGAACATTAAGGGCGTGGTCTACTGTAATTTTCATCACCATATATTTATTTTTATATTTGTACCAGTTAGTTTTTTTCTTGTTTTAGACACAAAATCTGACTAAAATTTTTTCTTATAAAATTTTTTCATCTCTCATATTATTTGCATAATGCCTTATTAAAGCCAAAACTTGCATGTTTACATTTTAAGGACGACACTAACACCAACTCCCTCACCAAACTAAAAAAAAATTCACAGTGAATACCGAAGTTGTAGGTTACAAATTCAGCTATGTTAAACCACACAATAAAATATTTTTGTATTAAAAAAATTATTGAATTTTTTTTAATTCTTATTTTAAATTTCTGCATTTTCCTTTAAATACAAAAAAAAATATTTGTTTTTATGTACATCACATTGTAACCTGCGACGCTTTATCCACTGTGAATTTTTTCAGTTTGGTATGTCTGTTGGTTTTATTGTAGTCCTTAAAACGGAAACATGAAAATTTTGACTTTAACAAGCTACAACGTGAAAACTATGAGATATAAAAAATTTTCATAACAGCCAAATTTAGTCACATTTTGTGCCAAAAAAATATCTGGTACAAAAAAAAAAATAAAAACATGGTGATGAAAATTGCGGTAGACAGTGTCCTTAACCTTTGAGGACGAATAGGCGAATTGAGAAGAGGAACCTCAGTGAGACTTTGTGATCCATTATCCTCGGGGCCGAAGAGACCAACTAAGGAGAGAGACTTCAATCAGACTACTGTATGTGGTCAGTAATCCCCGTGGTCAAAGAGGCCAATCGAGGAAAGAAACCTCAATGATAATACGTGATCCATACTCATGTTGGTAAAATAGGACAAATAAGAGGGAACTTAGACTATATGTGATCCATAATTCTCACATTAGAAGAGGCCGATTGAGGAGATAGACCTAAAATAAATTATGATATCAATAGCTTTCGAAATCGAAGTGAAGAAATGTTAAGAGAGACATCAGTATCACTGCATGTGATTCATTACCTTCAGTGTCGAAGAGGTCAACTGAGAAGAGAGACTTCAGTGAGACTGTAAATTATACATAATCCTCGAGGTCAAAGAGGCCAACTGAAGATATATATATATATATATATATATATAGAGAGAGAGAGAGAGAGAGAGAGACCTCAATGTGATTGTATGTACTGTACTCCATATTCCTCGGGATCGAAGAGGCCAATTGATAAGTGAGATATCAATAAAACAGTGTATTCCATAACATTCCAGGGGCGAAGCATCAATGGAAGCAATGGAAACATTGCTTCCCTAACAATACTCATAACTTACTAAATAATAAATAATTTGAGAGTGGAACATCTTTTTTTTTGTACAGCAGTGCTTGGTATATTTGGCTGCCAGGATAGTGGTGTGTCTTGTCTCGTGCAGGTACTTGGCTGTGGAAGCAGTCGTGTTCTCTGCTTCCAGGGGCTCGATTCTCATTCGGGGCGACCGCGAGATACCAGGAGTAGTAACTGGACTCCTGCTCGATCTAGCAAGAGATGTTTGAAATACAATTCTCATCTAGACCGAGCAGCGGTCTAACGGGACTTTTAACAGGACCGGCCTAGCGCAGGCACTGCGGGCTGCGGTAAGCAAGTTAGCGAACCTTGTTAGCGAGTCTGTTGAGTTACATTTACAGAGGAACTGCCATATTTATTTGAAATATTTGTGTGCGCGGACGAAGATTTTGGGAATTTATATTCGAGAAGGATCCATTCTAAAATTGTGCACCTACATTAAGTATAATTTTACAAATTATTCGTGTATTATGTGTTCACATGGGCGTAAAAATACGCACTCTTGTAATATCCATCGTGTACCTGACACGATTACATATGTACGTTCGTAAATATATACGCCTAGTTTATTGATAGTAGCTATTGCATAAAATAATTCATTTAATTTAAATTTACCAGCAAGTACAATAATGTTACAACAATATAAACATTCGTTACGCTCATGTAAGTAAAGATTTCGATTTGTATGTTAGGTTGAGATAAACTGCTCCGTTATTCAAATTCGTACGTCCAAACATAATGTTTTGTCAGCAGCAATGTACCACTCGGGTTTAATTTCATACATATGATACTTGAGTGTAAAATTATGTGATCCTATATAAAATTGTTAAAAAAAAGGCAAAGTTAAATTGTTAAAAAATAATGTCCCAGTACTAGGCCTACTGTATGTTTAGAGGTTAGAGACAGAGGTAAGTTGTTGATTCTGATGAAAGTCATAACTGATACTTTATTAACCATAGAACAAAATACATTGTTATGGGTTTCGTCACAACGTAAAGAAAACGACACATTTAATTATATACAATACATCTGCAAGCGTTTCAAAACACACTATTAAGTTAATGAAATTTATTACTTGAATTATAGTCATTGAACATATGTATGCCACTGACATTGTCAAGTACAGAAAATCAGTCCGGTATAAACTCACCATTAGTTAATGTTCTTTCCAAGAATTTGTTAAAATCATAATGGGGATTATTTAGCAGTCGAAGCCCGCCACTGTACTGGGACATTATTTTTAATAATTTAACTTTGCCATTTTTTAACAATTTTATGTAGGATCACATAATTTTACACTCAATTATCATATGTCTGAAATTAAACCCGAGTGGTACATTGCTGCTGACAAAACATTATGTTTGGACGTACGAATTTGAATAACGGAGCAGTTAATCTCAACCTAACATACAAATAGAAATCTTTACTTACATGAGCGTAACGAATGTTTATATTGTTGTAACATTATTGTACTCGCTGGTAAATTTATATTGAGTGAATTATTTTATGCAATAGCTACTATCAATAAACTAGGCGTGTATATTTACGAACGTACGTACACTGTAAAATTTTTGTACTTTTACAAAGAAAAGCCTTGGAAACCCAGTTGCCAAAGAAATTCCTTGTAAAACTACAATGGTTATCCTTGTAATTAAATACATAGTATATGTTTGTAAAATTACAAGGACTAGCCTTGTAGCTGTACTTTCAATACGAAAAAAAAAAATGTTCATTGTGCTTCATAAACAACACTGAACTTATTTATCAAATAATTTTTGAATAAAGGATGTATACAAGAGATTATTTTGAAAATATAAAAACAAACTCGGGAGGCACTAAGTTTCGAACCACTCTCCTCACGCTTAGAATCTACGCA
>PNEQ01007886.1:0-12638 GCA_003012365.1 Medauroidea extradentata
CACAAAACACACTCTACCTGGTAGTTTAACTGTCCACTTATCAAATTCGCGTCTTCAATACCAGGTGTCTTACACGTCTGGGCCCATAACCTGTTAAATAAAACGACCAGTTTAACGCCTAACACATAAGCCCATCTTTAATCTTTATCCCATATTACAATCCCATCCTGCACACAGCTTTACAACACGTTCACACTACTCTTCCTTCTTTTGTCACATCCACTTTTCACTTTCTACCAACATAACAGAATTGTCATCCAACAGTGTACAAACACAACACTGCAGTTTATAAAAATCAATGTTAAAAGTTAGGAACAGGGGATATTTCTGCTGCTTGAGCGCTGGTATCGGTAAAGTGTGTAAACTGACCATCACGGAGATTTCCTGAATTTTTAAGTTACATTAAGTTGATAATTTAAACCGCGAAATTGGTATATTTTATTTTTAAAATTAAGTTAAATGACTTCTGTAACTCCCAATCCTATTAAAGTTTAATTTTACTACGGCTTCGTATTAATCACATTCCTTAGCGATAGCAGCGAAACTAGCGGCATAAATTTTCTCTTTGCCAAACTATTCTACACGAAAACTAATTTTTCTTTCCAGCCTGTAGTAGGATTAACCTTAACACCACAGAGCGCTTAATACAACCCAAAATAAAATATATTTTGAAGATTGCTTGTTCATGAGCGAAATAAGCAATGGAGTTATGTGTCAAGAATTTAATTTCGAAGTCTTCGGACATTAATGTTAGTTTAAAAAGCTAATAATATAAAGTTTCAGCCCAAACGTCTCGGTAAAAAATTGACATTTTAGTTATATTACCCGAAAACCACATCGTCATCATGATTTGCGCCTTTTTATATTGCGTGCTTAAACAATGCTGCTAAATAGCATGAAACTGCAAGATTGTTAACATCACTGAAATATAGAAGAACTTGTTTCGATTACATATTTACTTATAACGTTGTATTAACACCGTTAGCAACTCTCAGAACCAACAATAATTATGACAACAATACGTTGTACGAGATGGTTTTACAAATGAGGAATTGGAACTAAAAGTGCCATATTGGTTTGTATTGCAGCGTTGCCGTAGTTTGCAAAAAAAATTAAATAAGAGAAAGTACATAAACTAACTAATTTATTTAGTTAAAAATTACGAATCACTGTTATCTTGGTGATTATTGCACTGTGCTCTCTTACATTTGTAATTTTATGTTTCGTTATATTCATATTATTTTATTTTAAGAACAATATGGCAAGGTAGCAAATGAGGAAAAGGCTTCAGTGACGTCGGCGTAGTCGGCTCGTCGTCTGCGAGGTATTCCGGCCCAGGCTGTTGGTCGATGGTGATGTCTGTGGTTGCTATGTATGTCACACATGGCTCCCATCAGACTAGCACGGTTTACTTCGAGTGTCGTCACAAGTTAGCGTTTTCGGCAGGTAAATGTACATTAAATGTCCAATAATACACTCTCAGTTGTGCGGTTTATCACTGAAGTACCGTGGAAATAATATTTAAATAAGCTGTGTTTAAATTACGGAGTTTTTTTAGAATTTAAATTCAGGGAGTGTTGTGTCTTTGCTTGATGCGGAAGCTTGCCATTTTGTGCGGCCAGTGTTGAGGTTACAATTTTTGCACGATAGCGGCGACGATAAATACGGTTGTGTTATTAGACAAATGTGCCAGTATATCACTTGTGGAGTAAATGAGACGTAGTTGTCAGTGAATAATAATAAAATAGTTATGTAAGACATATTCAAGGACGTATGTACCGATGCTATTAAAATGCGAAAAACTTGATGTAGGGGTTGATAGCATTGGTACGAACATTGTAACTAGATAACAGTTTGGAGTGGAATGTTTTGTTATCAATAACGGTGTTGTGTTTAATTACGTTTGTATATCGGTGGGTAATTTATTCCATTGTGTGGTTTTCATTTTTAGCGGTAGCTGCCGATACCAAGCCACCATGACCACTTCCTCAGAAGATGTTCTATTACAAGTTGGCGAAGTGAGATACAAAAAAGGGGATGGTACCTTATATGTGATGAGTGAAAGACTGGGATGGATGATGGATCATAGGGATTCCATGTCTGTCAGCCACAGATATACAGACATAAAAAGTAAGTATATTCAAGTGTACATTCAGTGGGTTTTATGACTTATGTTTTTACTCAGTTTCAACAGTGCTTTCAGTATAATTGTTGTAGTGTTAATTTTTTATAAGCATCTTAATGGATTGTTTATTAGGGAAGTAGTTTAATTACACTGCTAAGATCAGGGCGAAGTAGGTTGTTTCTTACATCTAGTTAATGGTAAATGTTCAGGTAACTGTAGGTCTACTATAATGCGGTAGATATCAAGAATCTCTGGTAAATATCTAGTTTAGCTACTCATAGTGTACCGACCAAACAATTAATTTTCAACATATAGTTTATTTATGAAAAATGTTTCTTGTGACATTCTAAGTAGTCCTACATAAAAAATTTTTTTGTTAGGTTAAGTTTTTTAGGTTAGGTTAGGTTGGGTAAATATCTATTCTCCGTTCACTCTTAAGGGTGGGATTCATAGTTGTAACTTAAAAGCAACTTCTTGGTCAAGTCGCTCTTGTATGACGTCACAAATTCCTAGTCAATACAAACACTGTACCAGTTTGTTTATTTGTGAAATACTTTGAAATATTCTACCAATAACCAAACAGGCAATCAAACACGAGGTTAGAAAGATATTTGCCTTTGCATTCAGCAATAATAGTCCACTAAGTTGCTAACCTAAAGTACTGTAATATCAAAATAGTTAAACCAATTCAAACATAAAGCTAAAAATTATTTCAGAATTTACTATGGCAAAAAATTTACAGTAGAACTGATAATCATTAGGATGGTGCAACCATTAATATATATATATATATATATATATATATATATATATATATGTTTAAATTGGTTACACTTTGCTTATTTTCTATACTTTTATATCCAGAGGCATGTAATACTGCGAAGATGTCCCAGACATCTTAAAAATTAATCAAAATTAGAAAGCGACGATCGATTATGTATTGGAACTGCCAGTGAAACAAAGCAGAAAGCACAAAAGTTATTTCTAACTCGTGTGTAGTTGTGTATGTTCGTGTGTCTTCAGCCACTTAAGCAATTACTTCATCAAGCTGGAAGTAGCACATATCCAAGCTCGTCGACTTCATAAAGCTATCTACTCAACACCGACTATGCAACTGGAGTTGGAAAAACGTTTTCTTAAGAAACAAGACCGTCTTGACAAAGTTCTTGCTCATGTTGGGATTATGAATCCCACCTTAAGATGAGTTCTGAAGTAAACAAATAATGTAATATCATTGCACTTCGCTAGATTCTAATTGGCTCAATTTGTGCAGCGTGCCGATGTACTATTTCCATTCAACAAAACTGTGTACAGTTGGTATCATAGGAAACAACGCCCTATATATTAAAATAATATTGCGTGAAACTTTTGTATGTTATCCACATACATAAACAAAAATTACATAGAAACCTGATAAAAATATTGACTTGTGCAATTACATTTTATTTCCCTGATAAAAATATTGACTTGTGCAATTACAAATTATTTCAAAATTTAATTGTATATATCAACCCATGACTAACGATTGTATTCAAATATTCTGGTACTAACGTAATGAAAATTTTTTTACTATATTCAGAAAAAAAGTTGCTAAAATGAGTGATTAAACTTACTGTAAAGTTCTCCTGGATTATGTTGTACTTCATTTTGGAAAAAATTATATTTTATAAATCACCAAGCAATATGCTGATAATTCACTATACACATTTTTTTTTTGTAAAGAATGTTATGCGAGAATTTTATTCTTGTGTTATAAACATCACCACAGTTTGTTTAGTAATGAAGACATTTATCCATGTTTCGAAAACCATGCAAGACATTTTCGCTGTTCATGTCCAGTGTCACATAACCTAAGCCGCGAACTATGTAGGCCTAAACATAAACCAACGCGAGGACGGAACGAAATAAATCAAGGAATTTTGGTTTGGATGAACTGTAATGAGAAATGGATACACGGAAAAACCATTCATAGTAGCTACAGCATTGACGCGTTAATGCCCAAAAATACATTTAAAAATCAAACATTATATCTGATAGTGATATTTCTTACTTAATATTACTGCGGTAATTATTACTGAACTAAACTTTTGGTATTTTCAGAGTATCATACTTCTCTAAATACTGGCAAGTGTACCAAAAAACTTATACGTTTAACAGTATGTTAGTCGTTAAATAACTCGTGAATCAACTGTACGGACGTGTAGTCCGCTAGCCATAATTACAGTAATAAACATATAGCGTCATAGATTGTGTTTGTAATGTCTGTATATCTTAGATATTTGTTAATAAAACTCTCTCATTTAGTGATAAGAGTGGTAAATTCATATATACGTGACAGATAACAGAGATCTATTTCTTATGCAAGATCGCAGTGCACGGCGGTCAGCAGCCAATGAACATGTTTGTTTATAATTTACTTTGTTTATCGTAAAACTCAACTTAGAGTGAACAGAGAATAGTTTAGCTACTCAGTGTACCGGCCAAACTGTTAATTTTTAACATAGGCCCTATAGTTTATTTATGAAAAATGTTGCTTGTGACATTCTAAGTAGTCCTAAGTAAAAAAAATTTTTTTAAGTTTAGGTTTTTAACCTAATGTTAGGTTAGGTCAGTCGTTCCTAAAGTTTTTGGTCTTGCAACTTCCTTTTGGGTACAATTTTAAACAGCAACCCGTTTTTTCTACAATTTTTAACGGTGACCTCCATTTCAACCAATATTATATACGCACATACTTGTTGTCTCAGTAATTAGTAATAATTTACATTTTAAGTTCAGTCATATGTTTAGATCTTCATTTTTACATCTTTCAGTTTAATGTAGTATTTTTCTATTTTTTAAAATTATTTTGGAAGCCTGTCGCGACCCTTCTCGAAGCAGCCCGCGACCCCCAGTTTGGGAACCACTGGATTAGGTTATCTAACTTGACCTAACGTAATCTAACTTAAACTAAACTATTCTTAAAAACCTAACCTAACAAAAAAAATTGTTTACGTAGGACTACTTGTATGTCGCTACAAACATTTTTCATCAGTGAACTATTCATATAAAACCAATAGATTGTCCAGTACACTATGAGTAGCTATTCTTAATACAGTATTTACAATATCACAAATCGTCAAATTTTCCCTTAATAATACACACGTCATTACGCAAACACGTCTACTCAACCCGGTAGCCAACGTGCAACTAAAATTGCTGGGTAAAGGACAGTAGAGTAACGAATTAAGTTTACTTTCAATAAAATTCGCTAGGAGTGCTAGTAGTACATCAACATACAACATGGTGAAGGCGTACAAGTCTCTCGGACTTAGAATTTAGACGAAAAATGGCAAATTTCGAAGTTTGTAAACGTAAATTTTCTTTAGGTACGACTAATTTTCATCAATGTAGAAACGTTTGTATTAGTAAACTTTACCTTTAATACCAATAGTTTAGCTGCTATACTAAGAGTACTTACTGATTCTTGATATTTACCCTTTTAGAATTTGCATCTCTCGTGGATAGTGGGTATTAGGTAAATTTTTCCTGATTGAGACACATTACCGGTAGCAAATACATTTTGCATACAACGTGTGTGGAGAATTATTGACCAAGGTATGGTGACAAAAGAGGAACCAATGCATAATTCACTCATTGTGGCGAAGAATTTGTATCCGTGATCAAATTGAGTATGTACTAATCGTTTATTCCAAAAATGTATGTTCAATGTACATTATTTAATTTGTCCTGCTTCTATTGTCAATAGAATGTGTTTAATACGTTATGTAATGGGCATTAAAGACGTGTAACATCGGTTCAACATGCATACAATGTGAATTTAATGTGTATGTACTAGTGCATTAGTGCAATTTGCTAAAAATGCGAATTTACTTCAGTAACTATTTACAGCACCTTCAATTGGTGGTAGAATGAGTTTAAAAGTGTGTGTGTGTGTTATTGTGTATAAAACACTTTTGTATGCTTATTCGTAATATTTTGCGTACTTTTTACTTTTAATTATTTCCAAGATATTTATTTATTTATTTATTTATTTATTTTTTTTTTTTTTCAAATTAAATTTCTTTCTGCATTTGGGCCTCACCCTGTGGCAAGGGTTTGATAAACCTACCTCTTCTCAATTTTCCGACCCCATCAACCTTTACCACTATAGAATGTAATACTGGCAGCTATATATATCAGTTATATTACACTCACTGAAATTAACTGTAGATAGTACATTTCAGCTATTTATTACTGTTAATTTACGTATTTTCACCCGAAAATTTTCTTGATCGTCATAGCCCTCCCCACTATTGAATTAGTAGAATGTAGGTGTAATTTTTAATCGTGACTACTAATTTCTGTTATTATTCAATGTAATTAATCATAAATAGTACATTTCTGCAGTTTTTTGTTAGTTTTTGCGTGAGTAGTGATTCTTGATATTTACCGTTTCGGTAGACAGTAGTCGTACGTAAAGAAAATTATAGTTTTGTAACTTTTAAATTTTACATTTTTAGTTAGGTTTGGTTACATTGGTTAGGTTAGTTTTGAATATTTTACAATTAAGTTTTCTTCGCCCTTGCCAGCTTCACACTGATAGTGCATGTCTTCTTCAGATGTATCTATGCATGCCAATTGTGTTAGGGCCACTTCATAGTTATAAAGTTTGAATTACGTGCATAAACGTCTTGAATACTTTCTACTTGTAGCTGTCCCAAAGTTCAGATACAGTATTTAGTGTGACTGATGGCGTATATGTGTGGATGTACAGTGCAGAAGATTTCTCCGGAGGGCAAACCAAAGATCCAGCTGCAAGTTGTGCTGCATGATGGCCAGACGTCAACATTTCATTTCGTCAACAGACAGGGCACAGCAGCACAGCTTAAAGACAGAGATGATGTCAAAGAGATGCTGCAGCAGTTGTTGCAGAAGTTCAAGAGAGAAGTGAACAAGGAGCTTGAGGAAAAAAATAGGTAAATTATCTACCACCAGGTATACACATCAAGTGAAGTCCTCGCTTAGCATATGACTAATGAAGTACAGTGGAATCTTGTTATAACATCTCCTCTTATAATCTTTTCCTGTCTTTAAAGCTACTGTACTTTTGAACACAGATGTGTTTTCAATATACAGTTACCTTGTTATAATGTTTTCTCATTTATTAAGTCTAAATTTCTCTGGTTCCTTTAGAAATGTTAGGTAGGGTTCTACTGTACCATTATTTTTTAAACTGTTTTTCAGACTGCTGTGTATAGAAAAATGTATAGGGTTACTTAACGTAAATAACAATTATAGGGTCAGTGCTTGGTATTCATTTTTTTGTTGCCTCTAGAAAACTGTTTACATGGGCTGCAATTTGATTTAAATGAAGTACATTGGCATAATGCATGCTGTGGGCAGCATTCATAATGATGGTAGCTGTTTGCAGCAGAAATTACATACTGTATATACTTGGTGATTCTTTCCCTAGAAAGTGTGGAACTACTATGTTACATACTGTACTTTGCGTAGGATGGCAATTAATGTACACTATTTTAACAACTTATCTGTTGCATGACACAGTATGGGAATGGTAAATAACTGATTTGAAACTTTCTCGGAAATTTTGCCGTAGTACACTATTTGTCAGCCTAGCAGTGCTTATACATTTATATGTTGGAGTAATAAACGCTTACATTGTGTATGAAACTCTACTTCCTTCTCCCCTTCCTTTTACTTGCCATTCCAGTATTCTTGATTTTTGAAAGTAGCTGTGGGGGGGTTTGTGGTTTCTGGAGTAGTTTCCCAATCATATTTTAGAAAAATACTAGTACAGGCATTTTTACATAAATTTTCCCAGTTCCTCAGCTGACCTCATCCTGTATCTATTATTTAAATTAATGGTATTATTCCTTAAAACATGTTTACTTGGGAGTTACGTCTTCCTTGTGTGACATAGTGTTGCTGCTTGGTTCAGGGATGACAAAACTGCGGGTGTAGCTGTAGTTTTGTGGGGACTCTGCCATTATAAGTATTGGTGTGAAAAAAATATAAATGTGGAAGTTACGACAAGGATGACTTGATCTTGCTAACATGTTCACCGAAGGGTGCATTCACCCTTACATAGATACTAATATACTTTACATAAGTTTGGACACCTACAAGCAACAGTTCTGAACTCCGATGCTGGGAACTAGCTCATCAGTACATTACCTAATCCAGGCGACCATCAGGTTTCAATATAAGATAACATCCCCTGTCAGTCATTTTTCTAAAACCATTTCACTCTCATCTGTTCACAAACCCTTACACATCCTCTTCTACAGGACACTTTAGAATCTACCACCTCATATCAGTTCAATCAGTGGCCGCTAGGTGCATCAGCATCGGTATATCGGCAGCCACACCACAGCCAGCCGTATCTCTTCGACCGAAGAAGCTGCCCTAAGCAGCGAAACATCGCGATACGTACCTCCGTGATTGTGTTGTCCTCTGTATTCACGTGTATCTGTCAAGTACCAACACATAAGTACTTGTGTTCAGGGTGTCCAGCGATCTGGAAATTGCGGGAAGTACGGGAATTGTACATGATTTTTTCAGGGTTGGGAATGTAAGGGAAATGTACTTGAAATTGATATATTCTACCAATTGCCACCAATTATTTCTTTATCATTCATCAAGGAATTGGACGGTGCTTTAACAGTTGCAATTTCAGTTATTTCGAGAGATAAATGTTTATCACAATGCCCAAAATCGTAAATTTTTTCAGTTTTTGTTTAAAATCGCGAAGTCCCATTATTCTGTACCATATTACAAAATAAGTGCACAATTTTTAACGTGCGTCGTAATAAAAAAAGTCTTGGATTCGAGAATTTACTGCAAATGAATCAACAGAATTGGTTTTTGACAGAGAAAGTGAGATTCGAGTTTATCGAAGCAGACCAGAAAATGGCCGTCATATGTTTAGGTTTATTGAATGCGTTTATTTATCCTGTTTTTACACAGTATCTGGTTATTTTTCATGTTGTTTACCATTATAATTAAATAAAGATTGAACATAGTTATGCCATAGCAATGATTAAGTACAAGTACTGTTGCGATTCCGATGAAGTTGTGATGTGAAATTTGATTGAATTGATGCCTCCGGAAACGACAAAGATTTTCGTCCATGAATCGTATGAAAAACCAGGAATGATTAGCAAAGCACAGCTTTAATTTTATCGGCAGCAAAAATAGTGAAAACGAGGATAAAAAACTGTTGTCTACAAATGGGAAACATAGGTGCGAAACACGAATAAATACATTCAAGGTATTTTGGTTATAATTAAAAATGTATATATTTATCCTTTTGCACTTGTTTCTTTTACCAGAAACTATTTATATGCACAGTATGTTTCTTAAAATGTGACGTAAATAAATTTAGCTTACAGTTTTATGTAACTAGAGGAAAAATTCTGAAGGGTAAGATAACCTAATTAAATTTTATTTTATTGTACATATTTGTCAAGAAACGTGTGTGATTTAAGACTGTGTAGAAAATAATTACAATATTATATTGTGCTAGTCCCTCATGTTTTGTAAATTTCTGCCCACAGTTCTGTTAATATGCATTTCTGTGTTGTTCACATGGACTAAAGAATCAAATGCAGCAAAAGTGGACTTTCAAAAATTCAATCAATTTACAAGTGTGTGTGAAGGAAAGTATTTTATTTTAATAATGGACTTCAGAAATATATTTTATACGCTTTTGCCACCACTAAAATATTTGCTGACAAGAAAAAAATTAGGCAAAATTTGACTAACAGACAGTAAAATTAGCAAAAATGTTATCAAAATAATCTAATCGAAATTGATGAAATAATGAAAATATAATTTTAAAAAAATACTTGTCTCTATTCATTATTTACGTCACAAAAGTGTAATTAAGTACAGGCTCTATGTTTCTGAGACTTATTAGAAAGTAATGTAATTGACAAATTAACATATAAATTGTATGGTTATCGTGAGTCTGCTTCGATAGTACAAGTTAACGTCTCACGTTTAAAGCATTGTACTGGAATTTCTCAGGGAATGTGGGAAATGTATTGGAAATTTAAATACCACGTTTACTGGACACCCTGGTGCTTCTCTTACATAATTTTGCCTTTCTGTTACAGTTACTGAATGATGAAACTACAGTATGTAGCGATTAATTTGAAATTGGTTATTAGAACGTAGATTAAGATTACTTGTTACAACAATTTGTGTTCTATGTACAGTTAGGATAAACATAGTGAGTTGCTAAATAATGCAAATAACAGGAATCTAGTAAATCTGATGCTGTACACACTGCAGTAGATTTGGTAGTGCTGACAGTGCATTGTTATTAAACAAATTATGGTTGGAACCAATTTCATAAAATTTTGTACCTCCTCTCATGTATTTGAAAGACAAAATTCTTTTTGAAATGAGAGTTCATAGTTAAGTCAATGTTGCATGTTTTTTTGATGTAGGAACTACAGTGGTAGCGTGTTTACTTGTGTTGAAGGTTGCTGTCAGAGAACCCTTCACTTCTGCAGCTGTACCGGGACCTGGTGATCACACAAGTCATATCTGCTGAGGAGTTCTGGACCCAACATGCCGCACAGTACACACAGAAACAGCAGGCACAGAAACAAGATGTTGGTGTGTCTGGAGCTTTCTTGGTTAGTTGCTTTCTCCTACCTAGTGCCTCTAAAAGTGATTTTAGCCTAGTGTGTTTGCAACACTTGTCGTTGGAGCAGTGCTGGTTGTTTGGATGGTTGTTACAAATAGTACTGTAAAACTTAGATGACTTCGTAAAAAGCAGGATAGTGGTTTTATTGTTTCACATGCTTTTCAAATACTATTAATTTTTTTGATTTTTTTTATGAGCAGTTACTAACCAAAAAATACATTTTGTTTTATTAATAAAAGCGTTAAAATTCATTTTTTTTAATCTGATAACTCTGATTTTTTTTTTTTTTTTATACTTTGTACCTGTTCTTGCAGCAATGCACTGCTATTTTCTGTCTTCTTTATTTTGATGTTTAATAGAACACAAATTTGGTTTTGTGCCTAAGAAAAAGGTGACCACATATAGCTGATCTTGTTTACTTCTTGCGTACATGTATGACTTTGTCACACTGAAGGCTCAACATAAACATGGAAAGTTTTTTGTTAAGACTTGCTAAAGTTGCTTTGCACTAATACACAGTAAATTGTGCAAAATAAATACAGTAGAAACGTGTTGCATAGTTTTTGTTTCCATCGTTTTTCCGTATGTATCGTTTATTTTTGTTGGTCCCAAAAATTTTCCTATTAAAACAAGGTTTAAGAAGTCTACATCAATCGTTTTTGTAAGTATCGTTTTTCCCGCATCCGTAGCTCATAATATCTTGTCCCACAGACAAAATTTAGGCGTATCGATCGTTTTTTAAATTAATTTCAACATACAGTGTAAATTTAAAACGAACAGTTGTAGCGAACGGTAAAAGACAATCCTGGCTGCCCACAAAGTAAACATTCCCAGCCGATATTTACGTTTTCCGGCCATTTACACTTTTCTTCATGTCCCGTTTGTTTGCAAATTAATACACTGTTAAATTTTCCCGCATCCTCATACCACATCATCAAAATTATATTTTTCCTGCTGTTTACGGTTTTCGCCATCCAAAAACATAAACACGTGATGTCAGAGTCACAGATAACGAAGGAAGAAAGAACATCTAAACTTGTTTGGAAATAGAACACAGAAGAAACATCGCAGCAACGTTGGTGATCACGTGCAAAGCCAGCAAGTTACGCTTGCGCTCACGCCAAAATAAATTCAAGATGGCGGCAAAAGAGAATTTTGCCGCTAACACTATCGATTGTCTCGGACTCTATCGATCGCTGTTTTTACGTTGGAATCATTACGGACTTTCGCTTACCTTTGTTTTTAACGCAACTACCGGTAACTTTAACCTAAAATTTGCGAAACTTTTTTGAAAATGTTTTATTATAAACAGACTGGTTTTAAAATCATTTCCATTTTAGTGCAGCATGTTTAGATGGTTATGTAACGGTAATGTAATTTAACGATTGCACTCGTAAATACGTAATATTTCAATTAAAAAGGCTTTAAAAAATGATAGTAATGTTCCTAATTTTCTGTTCCAGTTTTTATTTTTCTGCGTAATTTACGTTAGCGTAATAAATAATAACTTGTAGATAGTTTTCTTATGGTTTGTCATGTCAGTCAGCTCAGCACATACAGTACAACTTCAGCTTTCGAGGTTAGGTAAAAAAAAAAAAAGAGGCAAGTCCACATGCATAGTTGGTCCTGTGACGCGTCCTGCGTCTGCTGTGTGTTTACTATTGCTGGTGTAGTCACTGTAGTGGGTGTTGAGGTTATGTTAAGTTTGCGCGTGCTCCGGATAGCTCAGTTTGATTTAATTTCAGGGTTAACCAATCATCGTGATTTCACCAATAACAACTCATTTACTCAGTCAACTGTTGATTTATTACTGTAACTTTGACAGATGTTTACAAAGGGCGGTTATTTACACATCAC
>PNEQ01007887.1:0-12638 GCA_003012365.1 Medauroidea extradentata
CCTGCACACACAGCAACCCGCTCATCATGCACTCTGCTGTAGGTAGTGTACCCCTGGCCGTAGTGCAACCATCATAACACGGTCTCTGCACCTGCACACACAGCAACCCGCTCATCACGCACTCTGCTGTGGGTAGTGTACCCCTGGCCGGTCGTGCAACCATCATAACACGGTCTCTGCACCTGCACACACAGCAACCCGCTCATCACACACTCTGCTGTAGGTAGTGTACCCCTGGCCGTGGTGCAACCATCATAACACGCTGTCTGCACCTGCACACACAGCAACTCGCTCATCACACTCTCTGCTGTAGGTAGTGTACCCCTGGCCATGCTGCAACCAGCATAACACTCCCGCTGCTTCCATACATATAATACACAATATATTTCTTCAGACTACTTTTATAAACAGTTCCACACATGCCAATGCATTTATGGATACGAAACATGTATATAATATATCAGCTTACCTTATTAACATTCTTTTATGTAAATAATTGCAAAAATGTTGAAACACGAGATGTAAACAAGACAAATCTTCCACCAAATTACTACTAGCGCTCGGCGACATGAAGATGTCACTTTCTCTTGCTGGAGAGCATATGCAGTGTCAAGACCTCTACCTCTTAGACTGTGGTCGTGGCTGACGTTCAAACTATTCGTGAGCGACTTTATGTAACAACAGCTAGGGAGGCGGAGTTAGCGGGATTGTGTGCGTGATATTGTAAATATGGCGGCGACATTGCGAAGGTTAGATTTCTTAGATGAGCTCGAAAATAAGGGAAAGCATCGGCAAATGCGATTGATGAGGAGGCAAATACGTGATACGCTGATACCCTAAATCCATTCACAGAAATGGACGAAGATCAATTTAGGCGATTGTTCATACACGAAAAATAAATACATTTCGGTATCAAAATTTACCGTACCTCTGAAAAATTCCTATATTTCGTACTGCCAAACAGTCGTTCTCTTAGAACGAAACTTCGTAGCTTCTGCCTCAGTTTCCCAAAGTTGATCCATTACCCAACCTTTAACCTAAAAACACTTTCACGACCGTGAGCAAGATGTAAATAGTGTGGCCATGTGTTACTACTAATGGCCAGAAATATAACACTAACTGTGCGATTTTAATTGTTTCGGAAAGGTACCTACAATGTTGCCAAACCTATATCAAATCTGTTAAAGAACTATACAAAAATGGTTAACAGAATACCATTGAAAGACAGTCACGCGTGACTATATGTATCGTTGACGTTATCAAAAGTCAGTAACAGATGACTAACGTTACCGATGAGAAGTTACAGAATAAGGCCCCAGTTCATTTAACCTGCGAAATATCCCTATCCCTGCTTATTTACATGAATTTCAGATACATGTTAGTCCGAAACAATTTTTAACTGCAATTCTTAAAACGAATAATATGAGTAGAGGTACGTGAATTTCGCGGATATATTGTATGTCAGGTTGAACGCCAATACAATATACGTCAGTGTAACTTGTGTTATTGGACGACGATTGTCTCGGCACATAATTGACTAAAGCAAGCCGGTAGTAAATAAGTGAATAATTCACGGCGATATACCGCGCTGCCCGCTTGTATGTTTGAAAGACTATGGATACTGGATTATGGCCTGAGCGTGTGCAGGGCTGAGAAATATACACTGCTCCCAGATGAACATGCAAAATTCACGCACCTCTGAATATCAGATACAAGTTTGTCACGGAGAAGATATTTTGCACCATTTTGTTTCAGTTTATTGAGAACATAATGCTTTATATTTATTGGCTTCGTGTCTTTGTTCATACACGTCTCTCATTTGACTCCACCAATCAGAATAATGTAATAATATTGTGACACTTCATGTCTGTAATTTGCCAACAGATCACCAAGACATGTGAGACTTAAAATATTAATTCACTGGCCATAAAGCAAACTTGCAAATTATGCACATAAGCATAGCCATCTTTAGTAGAAGGTCTTAGATCTGGCAACCCTGCACACAAGGGTCATTTTAACTCTTCTCTTAGCTCTCCAAAGGCAGTGGTTTACCCTGATTCGTCGGTATGTGGGGTAGAATAACGAATCAGGTACAGCCATTGCCTTTGGAGAGCTAAGAGAAGAGTTAAAATGACCCTTGTGTGCAGGGTTGCCAGATCTAAGACCTTCTACTAAAGATGGATATGACAAAAGGCATTCAAACCCAATAACGCAAATCATTTTTTGTCAAAAAAATTTGGCTCAACGAATAACTAACATTTAAAATTTAATTTGTTTATATTAACTGAAAAAAAAGGTAAAGGAAATTACATGACGGTACTATAAATGTGGTTAAACTTGCCATTAATGCATTTTTATTTGTTCTCGCCGTCGAACAAAGCGAGTCATTTAAAAATAGTTTGCCAACATACCTGCTGAGCCGTGTGAGGACAAGTGGAATAAAGACACGCCGAAATCAAAGCGGAACACCAAATGAAATGAGCAACTCTTGTGATGCAGATGAGGGATTTGCTACGCCTGCCCTACTGAAAGTGATTGCGCTCCGTAATCTCTGAAGAGTGTTGGAAGCTTTAACAGTTTTATTGCCTCTTCTCTGGTGATTCCTGAGTACAGTTAAACTGTTTACTTCTCCCGCACGTTAGCTAAATAAACATTTCTGACAAGCATCACCTGCTACGTGGCGTCACAGAACAAATTCAAGCGAATGAAATGTAATCGTGCAATGCATTATAAGGAATTATATATTCTCAGTTATTGTACACTCCAACTGTCACAGTGTTCATAAACATTTTTTTAAGAATAAAAGGTCCATGTTTTGCGAAAGTTTCACAGGACGCAACTTCGCACATCTCCATTTACATATAATAAGTAGTGTGTGTGTGTGTGTGTGTGTGTGTGTGTTGGTGTGTGTGTATACACAGATATGTACATATAAATAAGGACCAATGTTTTTCGCGAAAATAATTTTGCCCCGTTTTGTTTCGGAGCCTAACATGCATATCAGCAGTTCTGCTTCGTGGCCTGTGATTGGACATCTTAACTCTTCCGAGCCTTGGGATTCTACCGACAAATCACAGACGCGGTGGTATTGCACGAAATTTACTGTAATTGACTCCGTCAAATCAGATGCATCACTTCACACAGACTCGCTGCCAATAATCATGAAGCAGAACTGCATATATTCACACTGAAACAAAGTGGGACAAAATTCTTTACGAGAAAAACAGGGGTCCTCAACATATAAACAAAACTGTAACGTAAAACACATACAGTGAATTGTTTGTGTACCACACACCACACGTATGTGATTATTGGGTAGAACCATAGCAACGCTGACAGTTAAAAGCGTCCAATCAATGACCACGAATCAGAGCTACGGGATACAATCACTATTATTACATAAATGTACGTACATTATAAATTCAGATTTATCTACAACGATTTAAAATTTTTCTTTTGCGCCTTCCTCCCCCATAAAATGTTGGAACTGGAAAATTCCAGTCATACGTACAAACGGGAAAATTTTGTGAGTTGAATTAACTTGTAGTATAGGCTCCAGTGTTTTCTGGTATGTTGAGATCTGCTAATTTGAATATTTGCTGCTGATTGGGAGATTCGTGAATTTCACCCGAGAATTTATGCCACGGGATTAGATTCCTGTTTGCTTACACGTGGCGTTCTTCAGGGAGTGTCTGATGAAAAATGGTACAGAAGTTGGGGACCTGAAGAAATGTCACGATATTATTTGATCACAGACTAGACTGTACATGCCAGGGTACAATGTGATCACAATGGCTACGAGCCTCTATTTGATGTCAGTTACGTGTGCTTCTGCTTTACAAGAGGTTGGTCATTCTACCGTGGAACTTTGGACAGAAGAATTCTCCGCGGCAGACGATATTGTCGGCCAACAGAAGATGTTGAACGACTCTACAGCCTTTTCGTGTCTAGTCTGCTGGCAGAAAGAAACGCGAATTTTGCACGTTCTCTACCTATAGATAGAGTCCTCGATGTTTCGTGTGTTCAACGACCAGCAGGCTGGACTGCACAGTACTGTGTACACTATGTCCTCAGCTACTTGTACATTATCTGCTGCTACAGTTGTACATGTGGCAACGTAGCGCGAATCAGTGAGTGTTTTCATACACAGCTGCTACTGTTCCAGAGTTCCTAAAGACAAGTTTCGTAAGCAGTGGCCCAATCATTCAAGTAACATACGCGTATAGGAGTTGAAAATCTAACGCCACCTCAAATTAATTCGCGAATTATCCTGGTATCTAAATTTAGATAAACGTGCTGTGAATGCATATGGGTTTGAAATCTAGCTTTGACTTAGAATTAATACGCGACGTTTATCAATACCTAGTCGTAGCCTTTATGACTTGCTAATTACCTGTTGACCGAGTATCACAGTTGACCAGGAGGCAAAGGATTAATACATTTGTTTTCCTGACAAGCTATAACTGAATCTGATTTCTCTAAGAAGTGTATCATAAACTTTGGGCAACCGCTAGGTGTTGGAAACATTTAGCCTCCAATAAAAAACTGTGTACTCAAACAACAGCTGTTCATTGTTGCCACAGTGATGCCACAAGACACAAGATTGTACCTTCAGTTAGTTTCTTATTCTTTCGTATTGGGTCAGCTCTGTCCAGGAGATGTCAAATAAGTAGAGACCTGAAACATGTGCGGGTTCACTGACATGTAGTCTAGCCTGCAAGAACATGTGTGTATTCAAGCAGACATTACCTGCTCACTGGCTGCTCGATGACTCAGTGATATGGGCCTGCATTTAGTTGCTTCTGTACTATTGGCTAAGCTACTTCCAGCAAGTGTCAAATAAGTCACGGAACAATTGCGAAAGTGGCACGAACTTACAGTTGTTGGAATTAAGGCTTGGGGTCAAAAGAAAACGCGAATTTTTCAGGTCCCTACAAATAAGGCAAGAACCAGCTATGTACCAGAAGACTATGCACCAACTGCAAGATCTCAGTGAAATATGCTTAGAGCCAGTGATGTTTGGTGAAAACAATGCAGAACCAGCATGTTCCAATGCCTTACATGCACATCGGCCGCTGTGCTTCATGGTTATTGGCAGATTGTATTTGTACAAAAGTGTCACTTAGTTGACCGTGCAAATCAGGACTAGGTTACTGCAATATCACACGTCTGTGATTGGCGGGTAGGACCACGCTGCAGATGTGCACTCTAAGAGCTTAAACAACTTAGAGAAATATTCTTACTGCCAAACATTAGTGGCTCTAAACATGATCAAACGTTTTTAGATTTCAAACGGTTTTATAATAAAATATTTTAGTTTAATAAAGTCAAAATTTTTTATCATCGGGATATAGTGTAGAGTTAAAATAATTTTTGTAGAACTGTTTCAAAACAGTAGACTATTATGTATGTAATAAATTTACACAAAGTCTTATTGAGTTATAACAATGTCAAGTTGTGACCGCGACAAGTGCTTACAGCCATTTGAATTTCTTAACTTGTGTCAAAAAAGATTTTTTTATTTTTTTATTTTCCAGGTTCCTAGCAATCGTTCAATTTACCTTACAGTTCAAATGTTCGTAGTCGATTTATCCTATATATACATATATATATATGTATATATGTATATATATATATATATATATATATATATATATATATATATATATAATACGCAACTGAGTGTGTGTGTCAGATTATTTCGGCCACGTTCCAATTGCTGCTGATAGCAACAGCGTTTACTGACAAGCGCGTCTTACTTTCGAAGCTGAGGATACTGGCCAGTAGCTGAAATGGCGACGGAAGGATGTGCCACTTCCTGCAGAATATGCTGTGGTACAGAGGTCGCGGTGGCCAAGTGGTCAGACCACACTCGCCTCCCACCAATGTGATCCGGGTTCGATTCCAGAAAGTGAGAAGGGGGGGGGCGAACTTTAGCATGTGGGAACCGTTCCAGACGATGCCACTGGTCTGCGCGTTTTCTCGTGTAGCTTCAATCCCCCTCCCCCACCCCACCCTCATCAATCCGGCGCTGCTCAGTACTCACCTCATGTCACCATCAGATGTTATCAAGCGCTGACCAAATTCCCTCACTCACTTGGTGTGCAGGTTGTCAGGCAGACTCAGCAGTAGCTTACGACTTACATATAGCGGAAATGCATGATGAAACTAACCCTTAATTGTAATGTTGATAGAATGTGGAGAATATTTATAGTGTAAGAACGATTTGGACTTAGGTTTTATCACCGGAAGATAGTGTTGTGTGGGTGGCCGCTGTTGCAGGGGCAGAGAAAGTCGGAGCGCGCGGCGCCTAATGTTTTATGCCGACCACATGAAGGAGCCTCCGTCTGTCTGCCTCTCTTTCACTCCAGCCCTCTCCTCACTCTCATATAATAATTCACTAGCCTTGAGGTCCGTCATAAGGCCACTCTGAATCAACCCCAGCTCACACATAACCAGTGATAGCGACAAGACATTTTGGCATGTTCACAGACATATAAGTGGTGCCAGTTACTTTTGGTGAATTGAATTTTGCCTCAGCTGCACATCTGCAGCCCTGCTTCATGGTTATTGGCAGTGTGTTAGTGCAGAGGCATAACTTATTTGACTGAGCCAATCAGTACAAGGTTACTGCGACACCACACGTCTGTGATTGGCTGGTAGAACACCGAGATTCTGACAGTTAGGAACCCCTAATTTTCGCTAAAATAATTTAGCCGCACTTTGTTTCAGAGACTTACGTGCACATCTGCAGCTCAGCTTCATAATCAGTGATTGTACGTCTTAACTGTGACGTGTCTTGGGGTTTTACTGGCAAATCACAGACTTGTGAAGTTGTAGTAACGTTATTGTGATTGGCAAAGTCAAATGAGAGACATCACTTCACAAAGACACGCTCCCAATAACCATGAAGTAGAACTGCAGATGTGCACGTAAGTCACTGACAGAAAGTGCGGCAAAATCCTTTTCGCGAAATTCATGGATCCCTATTTATCAGACCCTCCTTCGGAAACTTGAACCAATAACAAGAAGACCAAATAACGAGTACACATTAATTAATAGGTTCTGGAAGTTTTTGAGGATAAAGTTCTGCACGAGATAAACTTTAAAAATGTTTGCGTTTCAGTTTATTTTGCAATTGGATCACGATGTATCACAGATGCATTTAAGATCTCGGGAGGAATGACAAACGAGCAGCGATCCAAAGGACGAATCCTGAGCTATCTGGTCGCAGTTCAATCTGAGGCAGCAACCGAACTGCTGAGGCTAAAGTTACACAAGACTGTGGAATCTAGCCTACAGGTAATTGTAAGCCTGCCTCTTAGGCGTGAACGTCTTGCAGCAGCTGATGTACAAATTGTGAAGGGTAGATGATCGCACACCCAATGCAATACCAGCATATCTCTAAATATGTAATTTTGAGATAAATGCATATGTACGTACATACATTCTTTCAATTTTTGGATGGTCACAGTGTAATATCAACACAATTCAAAATATAATTGTATAGCATTGAAACACAATATTTCTTGTTCACACTCGTGCAACATAAATACTAGATATCTTAGTCTTGCAGTAATAATAACTGTTACTTGGCAAAAATGTTCAAAACAAAACCTTTTTTTTATGTTTGGAATGCTTTTATTAGTTATGTTAGTGTTGTATTAGTTAGAGAAAACTATCCTGTATTTCACCATTTACATAACTAAAAAATTGTGATATTTGAGTTATGTTGGTATTGTATGTGGGGTTCGCTATATAGAACTACGAAGTCCAACCTACAGGTCACCAGAGCAATCACACATTTCCCTATCTAACTAATTAGTGGAGCGAAAAACTTGCGTTTTCTTCTGGGGACAAGTTATAATTGAAACGACTGCACGTTTAAGTCACTTCTGCAAATGGCCGTTGAGTTACTTGACAACTCCTCAGGGGCGCCGAGTCAACAATAAATATGCAACTAAATGCTAGCCGAATGACATGTCGAGCCACTAAACTTTTGCGATAAGACTGCACCACGTTGTTTCAATGTCGTATGTGCACAAGTACAGCTCTACTTCATAGTTATTGGCAGAGAGACGTCGCTCATTTGAATGTGCCAATGAGAACAAGGTTACCGCGACACCACATGTCTGTGATAAGCTGGTAAACCTCCTATCTTTGACCATGAAGCACAGTTGCACGTGTGCCACATATGGACTGGACAAAAGTTGGTGCAATATTCTTGTAATCTAAAACCGACGGTTCTAACCATGTGGCGTCACTGGTCCAGCGAGCAGCTGATGTCTTCTGAGTACACATATGTTCTTGGAGGCAAGCCTACAAGTCAGAGGACCCCGGCCAATGAGAGGGTAGAAGGTGTATTGAACAGTTGAATTCAATATGAACTCAGGTTTGTAGTAGTGCATGGAATGAGTGGGGTAAGTGGTGCGAGGTATCGGGTGATGTTAGTCTGCGGCGACCACAGGACATACTCTGGGGTCTGACTAGTCTGGTTATCTGGTGACCAACACTCCCTCCTCCCCTCCCCTCACTTCCCCTCATGGTCCAGCTAGGGGGAGAGGACAAATTATAGCCGCATTGTGGCGGGCACCGGGCATTGTGGTCGCCTAATCACCAGCCCGCCATTTGCATACGCGCGCCTCGACCACACAATGAGCACAATCAGACCGCGCAAACACGCCCCCCTCCCCCTTCCCCCTCAGGGTGCTGGCTGCCCGCCATCCTTCCCCCTCCCCCCTTCAGGAACTATCCTTCCGCGACGTAGCGTGGTAGACCAGTGGCTCGGAGAGATGCGAGTTCGATTCTCGACTCAAAAATTCCTGATTTTGGTTTGTCCTGTGATATCTCTGCGATTTTCTGGACTGCTTCTTTACTGCATGTCATGGCTGTGTGAGAAACTGGTTCTGACTTCAACCCGTCCGGACATACACTTACTTATATTCTTATTTATAGAAATTATGACGTATACTTTGATTCATACTGTACTTGAACCGTAGTATGCGTGATTATCTTGGTTTCATTGTCTTCAACCATTTCTGAATAAAGTACACATAAACCCACACCAATTATGTCAACCTTCTTGTTGCGTACATTCATAACTATGTTCAATTGTAAAGTGAGACCTTCTGGGTACAGGTAGGGTTATAAGTCTCATTAATGTGAAGCATGTCAGTGATCGTTAGGAACCGGGAAATGTTCCGTATTTATTTTTGATCAAGCTACATTTGAAACGCAAACAGAATTTCCGCCACGTTTTCTGTTGGATTATATTTCACTATGATTAGCTCTGAAGAATTATTAGGGACCGTGATTTTCACGAAAATACTTTTGCACCAACCTTACGTGCCATATGCAACTATGCTTCATGGTCGGTGACTGGAAGGTTTTGACTATCAGCGTCTAGAGTTCTACCTGCCAATCACAGACGTGTGGTGTCGCAGTTGGCTTGTTCTGACAGGCACAGTCAAATAAGCGACACCCTTTACACAAATACACTCTACTAATAACTACGAAGTCAAACACCTGCGGGTGTGCACGTAAGGCACTGAAACAACTTGCTGCAGAATTCTTTCCACCGAAAATCAGTGACTCTAAATGTAGCTTGCCCTTAAACTAATACGTGAAATTTTTCAGTCCATAATGATTGCCTAGAGATATGCATTCACATTATTATTTGCTGACAGACTAGACTTCAATACCTTGTACATACAAGAGAACAACCTGTGATTCCATTGGCCGCGAGCTACTATGTCCACAGCCAGAGATTTTTTTTGAAAAGAATTTTGCAACAATTAGTTTTAATGCCTTACGTTTGCAGTGGAAAGGTCACTCCTACGACCTCGTCATTTCATCGAATGTTTCCCCTGCTCTTCCTCTTACTCCCTCCACTCCGAAGTTCTCTGCACACCTCCTCTACAAATGTTCTGTCGACTGCCGAGGTCGTAGAAAACCATACGCACCGCCTGTTGGCATCCCTTTATCCTGTACATAATCCATATGCACCGTGTATTGGTTGATGGTCCACTGGCTACCACGAGACGTGACGAGTTCGTACACCAGACATAAAGTCGAAACCCTATTGGCCATGGCATCCAACATTCGTCACCGCCCTGCATAACCTCCAAGTGTAGTGGGGAGAGGAGAATATGTTCTGTCAACTGACGAGGTCGTAGAACTGACATAGCCACACGTACATGTTTACAATTCTGCGTCATGGTTATTGGGAGAATATAATAGGCCAGAGGCGTGGCTTATTTGACTGTACCAATCAGAACAAGGGTACTGCGACACCACACGTCTGTCATTGACGGGTAGAACTCCGAGACACTGAGAGTTACAAACATTCAATCACTGACCTTGAAGCATATCTGCAGATGTGCACATAAGACACTGCAACAAATTGTTGGAAAATTCTTTTTACCAAAAATCATTGGCTCTAGCTATGTGGTTTTAGTCATGTGCGTCACTATACTTTACAGCATGGTTATAAGTCTGTCGTGGAACTTTTAATTACTGAAAAAAAAAAATTCTCCTTCGCATGCCGCAGCAACTTAGACCAACGGGAGACGTCGAACAAACCTGCAGCCGTTTGGAGTCTAATCTGCTGGCAGAAAATAACGTGAAGTTTGCAAGTTCCATCTGAGGATTGGAGACGCAGACTTGTAGACTTGCCTTCAAATATATCCGCGTATTCAAGCAGACAGTGGCTGTTCATTGGCTGTTCGCTGTCATAGCTAATGGGTCTGCATTTAGTTGATTTCTATTATTGGCTCAGGTCCCGTCAGGAGGTACCAAATGAGTCAGTGGCCAATTGCGAAAGTGTCACTATCTCACAGTTGTTTGAATTCTGACCTGTGTTCAAAGTAAAACGCAAATTGTTTCAGGTCTCTACTAATGACATACTACTGTTCAAATAGAAACGAGGCAAAACTGTATATGTGTTCGAAATGTAGCACGAGATAAAATTAAAACATTATATTATTTCCTTAAGAACCAGGGAAACCCTTCTCATTTGGCATCGCGGTACCAGCACTAGACATCGTCCAACCACTTCCTGGACCTCAAGCAGCCGAGAATACAAATTTCATAAATTCTAATAAAAACTCCTTCATAAGCCCTGAAGAGCTGGAGACGACAGCAACAGGGGTGGTATGTTAGGGGTAAAATGGGGGAGGGGGCGTCTAAACAAATTACAGTGCAAGGAAATGCCGAGAGAAATTGCTTGCTTGGAATCACCAGCAAGGGGGACGGGGACGGATTGAAACACAGCTGGTGTCGAGGTTTAAAATTGGTTTTCTGGAGGGGCAAGTGGATTGGCGATAAGAGGAAAACGAGAGAGAGGGAGAGAGAAGGATAGATAAGGAGAGAGAATGTTTTCTGAAGGAGAGATTCTCAAGGGGAGCAAAGAGTTTGCTCTCTCGCCAGGATCTCCAAATAGCGCCTAATTCTGGAGGAAATCTTATTAGCGCGACGAGCAGACGTTTATTCAGGGCGTGAAAGAGCGCACTCTTTCTGTACTCCAAGTATGCTTGAGAACACTCGTGCAATAGTGCAGGTACTTTGCCTTATTTGAGTGTCAGAGTATAATTTTTTTAACACACTTTAAACCATTATCAGAGTATATTCACTGATTGATTGGGTCGGGAAAAATTTAAGTTTCATTTTCGGAAAAAGCTAGAACAAATTCAACACTAAGTCTGAGCTCTGTTTAGGCGGTCTACACCTAGCTGCAACTTTTACCACTTCTACACCCAAACTTCAACATCGCATTTTTCTTGCCGGAAGTGACGTTCTGGTTGTTACAACCAAAGCGTTCCCGCGGCGGGTGTAACTACAACTTTCACACCCGGGTGCTACACCTTCTACATCACCTCTGTGAGGTGGAGTAGTTTGGGTGTAGAGGTTGTAAGGCACTATTTTCGAAACGTGTTACAAGTAGCTGCGTTTTTAAAAGAAGTTGTCGTTCCAGTTTTGAATTAAAACATCTTATATATAGCAAAAATTCTATTAAGTTTCATATGAAGGGCGTACAAAATAAAATTGCTATTTGAATTCCTGTTTTTTTTTTTGTAATATTTTGTGGGTTATGTTACTACTTTTATGAATATAATTATATCAACTCGTATATCTAATACAATTAATTTAAGGATGGACATTCAGTTTCCAGTAGAATTGCACGTTGTGTGACTTATGAAATGAGCTGCAGTAAGGTTGTAGGTATTGTACATTAAGGTTATAGGACCAACATTTAATTTTTTTCAAATTTGTAATTCACGCAAAACACTGTGCAGATTTGCTCAAATATGTGCTGTAACAGAACGTTCATCATCGGATTCACCTGCATCCACCCTTGCCTGCATTTAAAAGTATCTCGCAACATTTACGTTTACTGCCATAACACTAACAGAGAAAATAAACAAAACAATTCACATTCAACTACACCTAGGCATTCAGGCGGACTTTCTGTACTTCCCACACCTTTGGTCTCTGGCCATCTACACCCACTACACTCTACTACACCTTTGGTCTCTGGCCATCTACACCCACTACACCCTACTACACCTTTGGTCTCTGGCCATCTACACCCACTACACCCTACTACACCTTTGGTCTCTGGCCATCTACACCCACTACAC